>JAVQJF010092862.1:0-50108 GCA_036023855.1 Gadopsis marmoratus
AGATTGTGAGTCCGATTTACAATTTGGACTTGGGACTTTTATTTTGCCTTGATGTTGACAACAAATGGATGATGATCCGACCTTTAATTGACAATTCGACAAAGATAAAAACTATTAAACGATTTGTTAGAGCAGGTCAAACCCTTAATCAACAATTTCCAAATTATGAAAGACTGTTTCTTTCCTTCTTAACCAGCCAACGGCATATCTCTGTGGACGGCAATGTCGGTTGGTCTAGACAAAAATATCTCAACAACTATTGGATGGGTTGCCATAAAATTTTGGTTTAGACATTCATGGTCATCTGAGGATGAAGCCTAATGACTTTGGCGATCCCCGACTTGGTGAACATGGTAAACATTATGCCTGCTAAACATCAGTACATCAAAAATGTCATTGTGAGCATGTTATGTTGATGTTAGCGTTTAGCTCAAATAACCACTGTCTCACATAGTGGCAAAACTGGCTGTATCCTTAAGACCAGGTTGTGACCTATTAAGACTTAAGACCAAACAAGACTGTCTCAACAACCACAACCTTAATGTCTCTAAATCAGTCTTCCGTTTAACTTCCTTTGCAGACTTTCAGCCAGACCGCACACTGGAATCTATGCACTCCCCTCCCAGTCCATCCCATTTTTCATGTGACAATGGCTTGAAGTCTGATTTACTGCCAGGATGGAGAGGAATGCTGACACAACTGCCTCCATCTGCCCGTCCTCAACTCGCAGATGGAGAAGATTCTCAGCTGAGCATACCAACACATGTTCTCCGGCTTTTCATCCTTGACGTGTTGTGGGAAAGTCACAGCTTGGAAATGTGTATAGCGTGACACCACACTGGGCAGCATTTTCAGGATCAACTGTGTTGCTTGAGCATGTGTACGACTTGTGATGGATTTCTGCGCCTGCTGCCTTTTTGAGTGGACATAAATGGGAGAGGCCTGTGTATGATTACCGAACTTGGCCTTTTCATATCACCTCTGCAGTTAGCTAGGAGTAATATTTTGCTGGTTTTATTGACTTGGTATTGAAGGTTGACATGTGAAACATAAAGTCGCTTTGGCGCGGCAACACGAACACAAAGGAGCGACTATACAGGATAACGCAAAGCTTGGTCAACAAGTCAGGGCTAGGAGTGTGGGAAGGGGGTTCAGTGACATGTCGGCTGCCAGTCTAAACATGACTTGGTGCTGGGGCGCCCTCGGTGTGCCAAGACTATAGAAACAGCAAGGCTTTAAAACTCAGGCTCTATGAGTCAGCCAAAAGCCCTGGACTCGGAAAACCTATTCCAGTCCCTGTGTTTCCATGGCAACGGGAACAGATTGGAATCACATCTGGTAGCCATTTCAGTCCCTGCAAGGAGAGGAAGAAAGAAATTTATGAGTGAGGGGGGAAAAAGTCAAATATTTTCTGCAATGCAAAGCAGAAAGAAAGTGGAGTCGGGTTACACTTGAAAGGGGTTGAAAATATTAATTCCACCGTGGACTCAGTCAAGAGCAGTTTCTTCGGTGCCCATGTAAGTCCAGGATAATGGATTAAGCTTTACGCCGTTTGAGTGGAAATATTGTAAGAGGCATTCAGTAGAAAGCAACGTCTATTGGCATGCACACATAGATGCTCAAGAAACAAAAAGGCCAGATTTCAAGCCATTTTCTGTGCAAATCCCCGTATTTGTTTTCTCAACCTATTGTTGGTTGTTCAAGAGCTTAGCACAAGATATTTCTTGAAAAACTCAATGTAAGAGAGAGTCTGAGGTTTTGACGTTTACAATTGAAAAAGTAGCTTTTTGTTCTAGTGTTTAAAACCACCGGCTGTTTTACTGTCTGACATTAATGTGTGTCTGTCTGCAGCGTGATTTCCTGAAATGCAGTCATTTCCCTAGCTGATTCATTGCGTCAGTCGTGGCCAGAGGAGATTTGAAAATGCTGTTTTTGCCTCTTATCCCTGTCGACGCGCTGTCTGTGAGAAACGCTGTCTAATTGCAGTCCTCCTTACACGTTAAATGTTGTCTCTCAGCCCTGTGGAAATGCAGTAACTATGAAATGACATTTACTGGAAATGGAGCTGGTGCTTTTCTTGAGCCAAAACCACTGAGAACTGAGGTCAGTGTGCAACCAGACTGGCTGAGGAGAAACAGCACCAGCATCAAGTGTGTGTTTATAGATTTCCAGTGACATCTACGCACTCTGCGATTTAAGACTGCCATTACAGTAGACCCCGAAACCCCCTTGCACTGTGGCACTGAGCGAAACAAAAAAAAAAAGGAAAAGGCAGCTCTTAATGCACAAATTAAGAGCAACCACACAACAAGCCGACCTCCCAAATAGATGCTCAAACAGGCTGGGAGAGTGCTGAAACTAGGTCAAAAGAGCTGAAACAGGAGAAGCCTCAGTTTGAGATGGATAAACTTCTCAGTGTTGTGCTTAAAGTCACCGTATGAGACTGTAAACTAATATTTGCTTTAGTTCCATCCACTTTGCTGCATCCGTGACATCCGGACTGATGCGCCATTATTCCAGCAGTGTTGCATAGAGCTTCTGGGAGACGCAGAGTTTTCATCTTGACCAGTTTTGTAAATGTGGAAATGCAAATGAATATGAATAGCGATAAATGTAATTAAGCCACAGCTCCTCTCGCTATCCAGATGGAGATTTTCTTCTCTCTTGTTTTTTTTTCTTCCACATTGACGGGTGTGCACACAGTTGTCTGGGCCTTCAAATTGCCCTGGATTTTTCCCCCTTTGTCAGCATGATTCTATGGAACGAGTGTATCAGGGGAGAAGATTTGGATGGCTAATAGAAAGCAGATCAGTCAGATACTTTCAAACCCGCTCTCCTTCTGTCATGTCTTTCTCTGTAGCCTATTTTTCCTTCTCCCTCGTCCACTCCTTATTCCCTCTCCTCCTCCCCCCATCCTTTATTCTCTCACACACCCATCCATCCGCTATCTGCGCAGTAAAATGGGACTTCAGACTTCATAATGTGGCTTGAGGTTTCAGCTTTCACATAATTCCACAGGCAGACCCAAAGTCCCCCCCCCCTTCTCACCCACTCCAACCTGGGGGGGAGGGAGAGAGAGAGAGAAATGTTGCTGCCTTATTCCAGATATTGGGACGGAAAGCGATCACAAGACCAAGTGTGTCTGCCTAAACCCAAGGAAAATAAGCAGATGGCTTATGTTTTTACACACTGAACCCCAACAGTCCCGACAATCGGTCCTGTCTGCGACCAACGGACTGTAGCTTGCAACAGCTTTGTTGTTTGTGACGCAAACTTGCACTCAAAACGCGTGTCGTTGCAGGGTTTGCTCGCCTTTAGCCTGCAGGAACATTTCCCCATTTTCACACGCATCTTATCCATGGCCTGTTTGGTTAGGCACACTTTGATAACAGCCTAAAAAAGAAGGCAGAGACTTCCTTTAGTTGTATACGGATGCCAGGATATATTTGCTGTATGTGGTTGAGGTGCACTGGCATGTGAAGAGAAGTGTTTGCTGTATATTTACTGTCACCGTGGCTGTGTGCTGGTGTGTATGTGACCCTGACAGCCCTGTTCTTCTTCACAGCACAACACTGGAGCCATTATGGGGAGCCATGTGTTTCTGATTACCCAGGCACAGATTAGAAGGAGGGGAACAGGGGCTGCTGTCTGCTTGCCCCCCGGCTCCTCTGATGTGGCCAGAAACTGGACATCCATCAGTGCAAATCCCTCCGCCGCCCTCGCCTCCTTCCCACCTCTACGTCAAACCATCACATCCGCCTTGATGTCTCTACCAGGCCTGTTAATCACCTCATCCTGTTCCCCATTTAAATATGTGAACACTGGAATGTTTGTCAGTGAAACGATTTGTACTTGACCTACATATCGTGCCAAAAGCACCAGGCTATCACGGTATTCCTGAAAATGTGCTCTCGTTGCTAAGTCAGAAACACTGTGGTGGCTCCGGCGTGTGACCACAGACGGACAAGAGGTTTGTGTTTGTTGTTGCTTCAGCAATGTGATACTTATTTGACCTCCACGGGGAAATTCTCTTTTGATTTGCCCCCCTCTAGGGAGGTCAGAGGTCAGGGTCAGCTGCAGAACGGTGTCCCACAAAGTGTGAGGAATCAATGATTTACTCGAGGACACTTTAGCAGGATGATTACATGTCATCAAAGTGCCTGAGGGGACACCCAACCAGTGGTCAACAGGCCAGGCAAGGAAAGCACAAGTGATTTCTTCTCATCATTCATACTTACAAATATACCTTTTAATGATTACATGCCAAAAATGAGAAGGGACTATCATTGAAATCCTAAGTTTGACAGATAATTTGTCAGTCAGACACTGTTTCTAGTAATTTGAGGTATTGCCATTAGCATTTTGTCAGAGTTTGATATTCTGCAGGATTTTTTTGTTTCCTGTTTTGTTTTTTTTTTGTTTGTTTATTTTTTGCAGCCAGATTTTCACCACCTCTATCAATTCAATGCTCTAATGAGCCTGAAACCTATGCAGGACAACTCACATGCCAAGTACCCTGACTTGTCCTGAAAGTAACAAGACAAGAAATAAGGGGAGGGATAGAAGCAAAAGCTGAAGTTAGCCCCAAAAGTGTGATTTCAATAAACAGAAGAAAGTAGTATCACTAGTTTCACTTCCGGGGTCAGCTCCTTCTTCACCACGACGGTCCGGTACAGCACCCTCAATACTGCTGATGCTGCACCAATCCGCCTGTCCACCTCACGCTCCATAGCACCCTCGCTCATGAACAAGACCCCGAGATACTTGAACTCTTTCGTCAACAACTTGCTTCCAACCCAAAAGGGGCAATCCACCGGTTTCCTGCAGAGAACCATGGCCTCGGACTTGGAGGTGCTGACTCTCATCCCAACCGCTTCACACTCGGCTGCAAACCGCCCCAGTGCATGTTGAAGGTCACAGCCTGATGAACAGAACTACATCATCAGCAAAAAGCAGAGACACAATACTGAGGCCACCAAACTGGACACTCTCCTCCCCCTGACTGCAGCTTGAGATCCTGTCCATGAATTTCACAAACAGAAACAGTGACAAGGGGCAGCCCTGGTGAAGTCCAACAGAGATTGGAAACGTGTTTGACTTTATGCTGAGAATGTGGACACAGCTCACACTTTGGTCATACAGCGGATGGCTTTTAGTAGCTTCCCCGGTACCCCATACTCCCGCAGTACCCCCCACAGGACCACCCTAGGGACACGGTCGAAGGCCTTCTCCAAGTCAACAAAACCCCATGTAGACTGGGTGGGCAAACTCCCATGAACCTCAGCAGCCCTGCCAAGGTGAAGCGCTGGTCCAGTGTGCCTCGACCAGGACGGAATCTAAAGTATCTATCCTGCAATCAAAATGTTTCCTAGAGTACAGAAGTATTATCTGCAAAATATATGAAAGGTATCTAAAGTTAGTACTCATTATTGTGGTGGTGCTCATTTTTAACTACAGCCTACTTTACAATCTATTCTGTTGGGTGGTTCTATAATAATGCATCACAACATTATCATTTTTTTTTTTTTGTAAAATCTTAATCTGCAAAGTAAATTATTACTACAACAGCAGTCAAATAAATGTAGTGCAGACAAAATACAATGTTTCCCTCATTCTGACTAAATAGGCTGTAATCGTAGTAAAAAGCAGTAGCCCTCGCTCACCTTCGCCGTCAACATAACAAAAACACTGCAAGCAAGGTCACTGGCCACAACCCCTGCTCATCATCCTCGCCTGTACAACACAGATGCTCTGCCAAGGCCAGCTGGGTCTTGCAGCCTCCTGCGGCCTCCCTGTGTGGGGAAAACTGGAGCCATTTATTTTGGGTCGTAGGTTCAAGCCGACCACAAGCTAAATCAAACTCAGTGACGTTCTCATTTACTCCAGGAGCTGTAAATTTGCTTACAGTTACTTGTCACGCATAGACCTCTCTCCATCCCCCTGGGGTTTCTTTTTTTAAATCACTTGATTCACTGGTTCTTTTTAATTCAACCTGTAAGTCGTCGCTTTTTTGAGAGTCTCGTATCATGACAGTCAAAGTGGAGCACACTCATTAGTATTGTATTCTTACTGAAAGAAGCCCGCCACGCTACTTAAAACGCTGCCTCTCTTCTTTGTGAGAAGGGTGGAGCGCCGCAGGCAGACAGGCAGCAGGCTTCCCCTCCAGTCGCTTGGCTCCAGACAGATGAGCAGGCACGCACACGCAAACAGATGCTCAAACTCCTTTCTTTATTCGTTTCTCCCTTGGTCATCCTTGAACCTACAAATAAATGTCCACACTACAGCACAGAGAAATAGACACCCGGAGCCCGATATTTCTCCCAAACACTCACAAATGTGCGCATCATAAGAGAGCAGACACACACTATTATTATGTCCCGCTGGTTGGTAGGCAGCATCCGGTGCTTTGGAGAAACAGGAAGTGTGTGCGTCTTCATAACAAGCTCTCCGAGGGGGGCAGGATTACAGTGAGGTGTTTTTAGCTTTTGATCTTTTGCCAGCTGCAAGTGCTGCAATTTGCAAATGTCCTATTGGAAAAAGTTGCTCAGTGCACATTTTGCAAATTCTTTCATCATCTACTTTTCTTCTCCATAACCCAGTGTTTAAAAATGATTGCGTTTTTCTCTCCCACCCCCTTTGTCAGTGTCAGCATGTTAATAATGTCAACATCCACTTTTTGGCACGGCACCACCTGATGTAAGCAGAAACACGCTGATTGTGAACACATATGGTATGCATCCACACGCCTAGGCTGCGGAGTCAGCCACAGCCAGATCTTGTGTTTTCTCCCCTCTCTCGTCAACTCTTTCTCTGGCTAAATCTGCTAACTTTTAAGTTCCTTTATCCCGAAACATATATTGTGAGAAACGAGGCTGGAACTTTACAACATAAAGGTGCAAAAGCATCGAGCGAGAGGAGCTCACAGGCCCGCGGATTTTACGATGGCTGCCAAGGGGAGGAAACCCTGTTAAAACAAGGAAAAAAACTGTTTTTACTGGGGGACTGTTTTACTGCCATTTGACACATAATCTCAAACAGTACATGCAGAGTGCAGGAGTCAGAGCTGCAGAGCTCCGTGTCTGGAAAAGATAGAGGCAGAGAGATGGTTTTGCTGCAGCATTCCAGGCAGGATTGGTTTATTTTTGTTGGAGACATAATTGTCTGTGGCTAAGATTTGGAAGTACACTTTACCCGCCAAACTGCCAGAAGGTGTTCATGTGGGTGTTACTGCCCTCTTGTGGTGACCCGATGTATTTGCTTTGTTGACAGCACAGAGGAGTTGAGCAAACTTGGGAGAGGAGAGATGTTTTCCTCTTTCTGGGCGCCAACACACTGCAAATGCGCTGTGCTGCCGTGAGGTCGGATTCCACACACGAGTACACGGTGGAATTAAACATCACTTCTCATGCAGCTATGACACAGAAAGAAAAGGAGAGGAAAGAAAGAAATGCACTGGAGGTTTGCCATGTTGTTAGATTGTATCTGTTGCTGCTGTTTTGGTCTGCAAAACTACGTCAGGGCACTTATTAAAGTGGCTCTAATCAATATTTTTATTGATCAGTGTCCCATCGCTTTAGTATCTGTTAATATCTGTTTTGTTTTGTGGCCTTTCGGAGTCATTTCCAGCCAAGTGTGTTTACCTGCCAAGCATCAAACAGCAGACAGTCACAGTTAGCAACTAGGTGGTGAACATAGCGGAGAATTTAGCAGCTAAAAGAGCCAGGATATTTCCCTCAGGAGCAAAGCAGTGGGTAGTGTAAGTATTTTGTGGTGAACAACAGTTTGTCCATCTAAACCAGCACTCCTCTGCAGTTTGTGTTTTTGGCGCTTCAGTGCTACAGAAAAGGGTTAAGGACTTTTATGTACGCCAGATGTTGAGAAAACTGTTGCTGTTTATTTGTGAGTGTGACAAAAATCCTAAAATACGCATTAAAGACGCTGATGTTGCCTTCACCACTGGTCGGTAGCAAATACCAACGAGTCACAAGAGTTTCTTAACACGTATTTTTAAGAAAAAGGGGACAAATAAGGCCAAGTGCAAGTCATTTTGTTTGCTTTTCAGCAGCTATGAGAGTGTGTCTGGCTCTCAGTGGCCATCAACCACCTGCAAGTTAACTGCATGTGAAAAAGTGATAAGGGCGCAGATGTTCTGCGGTTTCTGTGGACTCCCAATGACATCCGATGTGGAAGAGACTATTAACTATAATGCCAGGGGCCGCTGTGTGATCTTGGAAATATCAGAATAAAAAGCCCAGCAACCAAGGCTACAGCTAAATAAGTACATATACTGTATGTAGACCAGTTGGCTAACCAGTGACCTACTTCTCAGATCATAAACAATAAGAAAACCCCAACACCGGAGGGCTCTGCTCCCCTATAGGAGTGTGTCATGGTCTTGTCCACCCTGAGAAACTGCCCAAGTGGATGCAAAGGGTTACATATTGCTGGTTGTAACTCACTCAAAGATAGTAAGTTGTCATATAGAATGTGGGCCTTCTTGGTGCTCGCTCTTGGCCTCGCTGTCAAGGCGTCGGACACCGACAACGACACGGCGGTTGGAGAACAGCTCGTTATAGCCAGAGGCAAACTGCTGGTGAGTATCTGGATGTGGCGTCATGACCATGAAATGTCGAGGATTTCGGTGCAGAGACAAGAAAACCTTGTAAAGAGGTCTGAAACGGCCATGTCAGTATGCCCTCTGCTGAGATATGAAACCTGTTTCCGGCACCTTTTGAGCGCACACAGAACGAAGCGTGCCCGATGATGTTTGTCATGGCTGTTTTTAACATATCTGTTGACCTCCCTGCAGGCTCCCAGTGTGGTCGGATGAGGCATAAAGAAAATGCCAGAGCTCCATCATTTTCTCCTGGAGCGCTGGGCTTTATAGTATCCTTGTGATCTTCTGTTCCTCAGGCTTTTTGGTTAAGACCTTTACAAACAAAAACTACAGATTTTCTCATGACCTCTTTTCCATAAACAAAACAATGTTCCTAGCGAGTTGCCAAGCTCAGCGCCGGCTCTGTGTTAGCTTTCCAAAAACTCTGCTCTTCCAAGGCGAAATCGCATTGAGAGAGTCTAAAAATAGCAAAACAACACAGACGGGTGCGCTTTTCTTCTCCGCTGCCTACCTGTTGTTTCCCTTGATCCGTTCATTCCCGCGTAGCCACAACTTGGAGTATGATTCATCGGAGGAGAAGAACCCACGTCTCATATTCTATAACGAAAGGGACGAGGTTGTAAAGGTGAGACGTGAGTTCAGGGGCTCTTCTGCTCATCCGCCTTGTGCTGGGGCTTATCTGGTTGAGCGCCAGAATGTCAAGACGGATTCATGTTGGGAGGTTGTAAGACTGCCGCAATCTAATATCAGATCCTCTGTCAGACACCAAGTCAAGACAGAGTGTGTTTGAGAGAGCGAGACAGAGCTGCAAAAAAGAAACAAAACACATGGCAAGAAAAGGGTGAGTAAGAGGGAATATAAATTAGGGTTTCTGACAGCTGAGCAATATTTTTTTTTTTGTGCTGAAACAGGACGACAGTTGATATGAATGCTGATATGAATTTGAACATTTTTTTTATGCCCTGAAATAACTAACACACGTTTATTTTTAGAAAAAGCTGCTGGGCCTGCATTTAGGCCATCATGGGACAATAAAAATCTCCACTGAAACCAGAACTAAAGAATTAATTTAGCGTTGGCCTCTTAACATGCAGAAAGAGCCACTTCTGTGTTTTAAAAGTTAACTGCTCACATGCTTTACTGCTTCTTTATTTCCCCCTCATGAAGCTCATGCAGGAGCGGGGTTTTTTCTTTTGGTTTTCTTTACTTTTGTCTTTACATTTCTTGCGCGGTAATGCAGGCGCCATCTGAGGCTGTAATTCGACTTTAAATGAAGACTTAGTTCGCAGGCTAAACTATTGAACAAATAAATGAATACAAATGTGCGGCAGGAACCTCTACACCAGCAGTGGCTGAGCACATTTGAATAAAAATCCAATTTGGGTTGGCCAAGTGAATGTATCAGGATAAACTAACCTCTAATTTCCAAGGCACCACTGCTTTTAAGCATTTAACCACTTTCTCTGTGTGCTTCCTGCCCAACGTCAGACTGTTCCCGTGAAGAAAATGAAGGCAGACGAGATCAGCGGCCTGTTGGAGTCGCTGGGCTTCTTCAAGAGGTCCCAGAAAGGGGAAGAGGTGCCAGAGGAGTTCAAGCATTTCCCCCTGCGCGCCCCCAGGGACGAGCTGTGACGACACCTCGTGGCCAAGCTCTGCCGCTGCACCCCGGCCACATTAATGACGAGTGGGGCCCCAAGGCCAAAACGATAAGCCAGGCACCATTCTGAGGACTCGCCGGCCGGGTGCTGCCTGCAGTGTCTTAGTCATTGCTGTGTCCATTTGTCTGTACGCTGAAATTAAATTTAAAAAAAGCACCACGGTGAATGATTGAGTGTTGAACGTGCCTGATGTGTGTATATATTTAATGTAGGTTGCTAGTCATCTGGTATAACATGTGCACACACGGACACCAGAAATATATGAATGTGATTTATCTGTATGGGAGAACAATTATATTTGTGTGTAAAAATGGGACAGATTTCCCTTTTCTCGATTGCATTCCAACATGCATTGTTCTGGTGTTCTTCTTGGTCCGCATCCTGCTGGTCCTATTCTATCTTTGCAGAGCTTGAAATAACCGGTACATTCTCTAATTAGATCAGCAAACTGAGCATCATAAATGGCCAGTAACTTACTAACAAACTGCCAAGCCGCTCTCAGCCTAATCCTCAGCCCGTCCCCGTCACTGTAATCTGATTAGCAGTGGAGTCTGCCAGCGTGTGTGTGTGTGTCCATTTGTATCTGTGCCTTCATGTATTTGCGTACTTGCGTGAGTTCACACAACAAGGATTAGTAGCAGTAGACGCATGGGAAGGACGCAAACACAGTCTTTGGACTGTTGACACTACTTCCTGACTCCTCGTGGTCACCAGCTCTACCCACAATGCCTGTGTTTTACTCGCCTGTTCCCGAGAGCCTGCAGATGGGTCTGGCCCACATGGGAGGCTCCTTGTTCACCAACAACAGGACGGCAGACAGCGACCTAAGCAGGGAGCAGGAGGACGCCTCTGGTTGGTGCCTGGTTCCACAGTGGCGTTGACTGCTGCATAATGCAAGATAACATTTCAGAATACTTTAATGTAGTAGTATATATAGTATAATTGGGTCTATACATATGGAGTTCGTTTACACTTGCACTATATTAACAAGTGCTATGAGATAACTCTGTTATGATATAGCGCTATATGAATAAAATTGAATTGAATAGTATACTGATAAAATACAGGGAAGATATGTGATTCTGTATATTTGAAGCAAATTCTGATATCACATGTAACTGTAAGGGGTGGACAAAATGATGTGAATACCACACAAAAACGCCTTTAACTCTGATTTGCATAATTGTCCAATACTTACATATTAATTCTATTTTTACTGAACAATGCTGCTGCAATTATTAATGCACGCGTAGGCCCTTTTCAAGATTCATTTCTTGTCCTATGCCGCGTTTAAAGTCACATGACAAGGTTCTGATTCCCTGACCTCATCTAAAGCTGACAAAATGCTGCTTACTGGCTTTGAACCCATGATCAGCCTTTGCAGTGCTGCTAATTGTGATGAAGTTACATTAGAGGCCAAGTTCCTTTTCATGAGCTGTGTACTTTGTCTCTCTTCTGTGTAACGTTTCTTAGCTCTGTATTTTTATGGTGTCTGAAATACAGATAATTCACAATCCCTGAAATCTAAATTGTGGAATATTGTGTTCTATGCAACTGTCTGCTATGATGTATTGTGCAAAGAAAAGGTTGATTATAGTGAATTGTGAATGTAATGAATGTGAGCATTTCTATACTCTTGGATTGTTCTCGCAGTGGTCAACGAGCTGGTTTCTCACCTTCCCCTGCAGATGCTTCTGTACTTCAACATGTTTTATTTTCCCTGTTGGTGGTTTTCTGCCGTTTCCATGTTGGAAGTAAAGGTTAGTTGGTGGTCTACATTTTCACGGGCTAGATGCTTCATGTTTTTAGGAACTGGGAATTGTAAAAATGAAGTCACTAGGACTGATAGGTAGCTCCTTCACTGGACAGTCATGTTGCAGAATTAGTGTGAAATGGACAAAACTCTAAAGACAGTTTATTCTGGTGACTAAGAGCAAGTCATGCTGTACTTCACTGCACTTTACCCATGTTAAAAGAAAAAGCATAGTCAAGAATATAAAAAAAAACATTTTTAGTGATGATATTTCTTCATATTCAGAAGTGACAGAAGTTAAAATGTTTGTGTCCACTCTGCGTCAAATTGGAATACTTTTGACTTTGGCGCCGTCTAGTGGTAGCAGCTTAAAAAGACCACAACCCCTCAGATTTAACCAGGAAATTAATACCGAGGGATTCTCCCATCTTTCTGTGAAGCCAAATGTATGCATGCCATCAGAATAATTTGACTGATGGCATACATACTTTTATCTGTGTTTTACACTTGTTTTACAACAGCCTTTACAGCCAGTTCTTGGTGCGCTATTACTTTCTTGCTGTTGAGAAATTGTTCTGCATGTGGTGCACTAAGTTGTCAACAAGCTGCTTATGTGGGAGACACAGATTCTGTGATCTAACACGCTTATACCGCGCTACTTTATATTCAGGGACACAACAAGCTGCAGTGGCTGCTGCACTGCTCATGGAGAGCAGAGAATGGGATGTGGGCTTATATAAAGCTAACATAATGTAGAAGTGGCGTCGCAAAATAATCCCTAAACGTGAGATGACACATTGCTGCAAAGAAGAAAGACGTGTATGTATCTATTGGTTGTCCTTAGAGGTAAAAGACTGAAAGGGTTGCAGTTTACTAAGTGGCACCAGACACATGGAAGTTCTTACACGAATTCAGGACCCTTTAACCTGAATAAAAAATCTGTCATGTCTTGAATTTGACCTGTCTTGTACCTGCCACCAGTACTGATGATGGAGCAGCTTGGTTTGGTGCTTCGAGCACAAAGATAGAATGAAAGAATCCAATGGAAATTAACAGACTGAGCGCAACACATAAAGTCGACTGTGCCACTTTCCCACAGGGATTCTCCCGTCTTTCTGTAAAGCCAAATTTTGATAAGTCCTGTGAAATGCAAGTAAAAAGATGCTTTCATACCTTCCTGACGTACCTGACAGCCCAGCTCTGCTTTTATTTCCAGTTCCACCATCTTCCCGGGTACTACCAGGCACTGCTCATAACCGGGATGATCCTCCTCACAGTCACTGAGGTGGTCCGGCTTTATCTGGGCTACATCGGCAACCTTAAAGAAAAGGTAATTCAAACCATCGTCCTCCCTGAATCGCGGGGCTCTTTTATGAACCCATTTCCTGCAGAGAAAGAAGGCTGTGTAAACAATCAGCTCTTGGTCTACTGCGTTTGTGTGTGTGTGCATGTGTCTGTGGTTTCATGTGGATACAACTGAAGCACTTGATGCCTGACTGCTCTGTCTTTGCCTCCCCCCCGTCCACCAACCCAAATCCTCTCCCCCTCCCCCCCGTCCACCCTGTCATCAGGTGCCAGAGCTGGCAGCCTTCTGGCTCCTGTCTTTCATGTTCCAGCTGCCAGTGCTGCTGTTCTTCCTGACCGATGAAGGAATTATCATCCTGCCTCTGGAGAGAGCCGTCCACTCCCTCTACCTCCTCTTCCTGCTCGCCCAGATCCTGGCCTCCTTCCTGGCGCTCAGGACCATGACCCGAAAGCTCACCATGCTCTTCCACCTGCGCCAGTTTGGCAAGGTGGAGAGCTTCCGCCACGCAGGGATGAGCCCTGTCTACGGGCTGCCCAACCACCGCAGCGTGCTGCCCGTGTCGCCCATCCATGATGTGTACCATTAATGGAAACATCCATTTTCAATTAACCTTACACTTTCAGATATTTTCAATTTGGGATGATTGGAATGAAAATTTTAATTGACTGTACTTTTTGTTCCCGTGAACGTGAGTTTACTTTCAAATCAGTTGTGGTATTGTGAGCCTTTGAATGCAGCTACCCAACCGTTTCTTAAAAACTGGGTTGTGCCGTTTTGTGACTGCAATGCATTCTGGTCTTTTGAGGCCACTGTTGTGCACCATGTCTACCTGTATGACTTCTAATCACTTGAGTAAAAATGACAGCAAAGAAGTCTGTACTCTTTGATTTCAAAACAAATAAAACAAACACGGATGCCAAATGCTGACATTTTGATGTTGATGTTTTAAAAAACACACAAAAAAAACAAAACATTCCTTTTAGCCCCACTCTAAATGCCAAAACCTGATTCCATGTAAGCCAAACTGTCACGGGATGACATGACTTTACAGGGTTTGAGAGCAAAATAAGCGATCAAACAACAAAATGGGCTCAGAAATAAAAGGCAGAGCATCACCAGTAGCTGCTTTTATCAAGCAGTGTTGAAAGGGTTTCATTTTTTCCCTTCTTTAATGATGATGGATGATGGAGCCCGGACTGTAGCACGGAAGGTAGAACATAATTGTTGTTGCCGAGGTAGATTCAATTTCTTGCCCGTTAGACAAGATTAGGATTTCCCAGGTATAAAGCAACCTGTTCTTTTGTTTCTGGAAGGAACAATGTGCATTAAACGTTTCCTATTTAGGTTCTTCCTAAAGTATATAATATTACTGTTACTGTTTCATACGTGGGATGCAGGAATCAAATTTCCTAAGGCTTGCAAAGTGAAGGCGTTTAAACCCAACTGCAGCAGAATTGTGTTAAATATTTATGCCCACACAGTGGCAGTCAACGACCAAAGCAGGGACGGGGAGTTCGACAATGCTGCAAAGTCCAATGAGAACAGATTATCATGCAGCACACGTCCTGGTCAGGAAACCCTCTGGTTGCAGAATAAAGGTTAGGCATGTCCACACTTGAATATGATGTATTTTTTGATGATCTATCTCTCCGGGTCGTGGAAAATCGATTTCAGATTTAGTTTTTCTTCTGTTTGGATATACACCATAACTTAATGAGCACTGACAGGTGAAGTGAGGAACATTGATTGTCTCGTTACAGTGGCACCTGTCAGTGGGGGGGATATATTAGGCAGCAAGTGAGCATTTTGTCCTGGAAGTTGATGTGTTGAAGCAGGACAAATGGACAAGCATGAGGATATGAGCGACTCTGACAAGGGCCAAACAGTGACGGCAAGAGGACTGGGTCAGAGCATCTCCAACGCTGCAGCTCTTGTGGGGTGCCCATGCTGGCATCATATTATGGCTGATCGGTGTAAAATGGAACCACTATAGATGTCACACTTGTTTTACAACAACCTTTACAGCCAGTTCTTGGTGCGCTATTACTTTCTTGCTGTTGAGAAATTGTTCTGCGTGCGGTGCACTAAGTTGTCAACAAGCTGCTTATGTGGGAGACACAGATTCTGTGATCTAACACGCTTATACCGCGCTACTTCATGTTCAGGGACACAAGAAGCTGCAGTGGCTGCTGCAACGCTCATGGAGAGCAGAGAATGGAGGAAACAAAGCATTCAGAGTGGAGGATGTGATGTGTGCTTACCACTTTATGTAGAAGTGGGGGCTCGAAAGAATCCCTAAACGTGAGATGGCACATTGCTGCAAAGAAGGAAGATGTGCGTTGACTTTTCTGTGTTTCCATTGGTTGTCCTTAAAGGTATAACCTGAAGGCCGAAAGGGATGAAGTTAACTAAGTGGCATCAAACACATGGATGTTCTTCCATGAATTCAGTACACTTTAACCTGAATTAAAAATCAATGTCATGTCTTGAATTTGACCTGTGTTGTACCTGCCACCAGTACGGATGATGAAGCAGCTTGGTTTGGTGCGTCGAGCTCAAAGAGACTGAGAGAAACCTATAGAGAAAAAGAGCAGTCTACTCAGTGTTCTTTTTTTTTTTATGTTGGGTACAGTATCTGGTATATGTCAGGCAGGCACAGCAGAAAAATATACAGTATGACACATTGAAATATGGAAGTTTAGTTAAATAGTCTTTATTGTCCCTGGTGGAAATCTATTTCCACAGCCTCCACGTGCTTGAATCCCCTATGAAAAATATGCAGAAACACATAAATAAATATGTGGTCATATTTACACATACATTTGTGCCCCTACACATATCTACACATGTACTTAGACACACATTTTTATATATATATATATGAACAGAAGCATCTTCAGCCAAAGACTTGTACCCCCAAGATGTCCCACCGAGCGGCACAGGATGTCATGCCTTACAGTCAAAACGAGAAAGTCACCTCATGATAGAAATTCAAAAAAAGGTCTGCTGTTGAAGCTTCCAAAATATCTCACATGTCTTATCTCATTTAAAGCTAATAGCTACAGTACAGGATCCAGTAGCTACTTAACCTTTGACATCCCTTATGTGCACACTAATGCTGCAGGACTGGTTTCAGGTATTATGCACCTTTTTTATAAAATGGAGTGATCTGCAAACTGCAGTCCTACGTTGCCCTTGGTGATTTGAAAAGCTGTATTATCTGATGTATTTTGTATGACTCTTGTAACGGTTTTGATGAATTCCATATTTATTGATTGATTTGTGTAGTTGTGCTGCGTTCTGTTTGCTGATTTTGCTTTTGTGAATGTTTCTTGCTCTCAGGTCTCGCTTGAAAAAAACGAGATCGTAATCTCAAAAAGGCTGCCCAATTTAAATAAAATTAAATAAAACAAATTCCTGCCGGTTCCTTCGAACCGTTCAGCTCATCCCCTGCTTTGTCACATTGTGGATGTCAGTGGACTGGGAGGCTGCTGGGGTCTTACTGGACTCGCTAATTGGACTTTATAATTGTATTTCTTTGGTAACTTCTGGCACAGTGTAATACATCCTTCTAACTTCTAACTTGTAATTACATTCATTCTGCACACCTTTGGGGATGAATAATGAGTCTATCTATATACATCATATACGTATTGTTATTGTTCAGCTGGGAATTTCATTTAGGACGTCTACAGCAGGACACACAAAGCACCTGCCAAAGCAGCGAGCCCTCCACCACTTAAAGTCCTGCGTGTATCTGCAACCAGACAGAAGTAATGCGAAGAGTAGATCGAGGGGGTGATCAGTGTCATTAGCTGCTGTGAGTGCTTTGCATGCAGTTATCATAAATTGTGTTTTTCTTATCTATATATAGATCTGGAAGTTGTGATATATTAATTTGGCAGGAAATAAGGCATAAGTTTATTGTCGGATCATTTCAAACCGTGTCAGGCCCTTTGCTTTTTCCTCCTCTTTGAGGTCACTTCATTAGTTAATCACCTGATTTTGTTCACCTGCCTGCCAAGCTGCACCGTGTCACTCATTAGCTCTTCCCAGTTTATATATATATATATATATATTATATATATAATTTCAGAGGGCTGTTTTCAGTTTGCTCTCTTCCAGATTGATTGCTTGCCTCCTACCTGTATTGCCAGCTCAGACCACTTACCAGATTTTAAATGACCAGCAACCATATCATGTCACAGCCCATAAAGATTAGATTTGCGGCACATAACAGGAAGAGTACCGAGTGGCTGTTTATCTTTTTGACTGCTCTTTCAGTGCAAACGGAGCGAAAGCTGTCCCGTAAAGCCAGATGAGTGAAGTGCTCATGGAAAAGTCACTTTCAACCTGTTTATCCTCTTCAGTAAAGCCAAAGAGAAAACACATGCATGCAGACAGACACGGACAGAAGGAGGCAGCTCTGACAAACACTGAAGGTGCAGGCATCAGTGCTATGATCCCCTCAACCGTGTTCTCATTTGTTGACTGTAATTATACCAACGAGTCACAAATGACCCTTGTCGTGCATTTATTTGCTCGGAGCATTTGTTTCTCATTTCTCCTCCAACAAATTTGCATTTCAGAAGTGACCCTAGTCTTGAAGTGTGCTCTGTATTCAGGTATCGCTTTCGTGCTCCCCAGTCTCCAGACAGTATCGTACGGTCACCAGGATCCTCTGACTCATTCAGCTTCTCCTGTATCTGCTTTTAGTAAGTATGAACTCTATTAGATGCTGGGGAGGAAGAAGATTAACCAGCTGGTAGTGAAAAGAGGAATACAAAAACCCCTGGAGACGGAGAGGTCACATCTGAAGCAGCTCCTCGCACCTTTTTTTTTGCCTCACCAAATTGCCTTTCTACGGTGGAGTGTGGTGAACAAATGGTCTCGGATGATCTGGGGACATAATGTTCTCTCTCACTAAACATTGTTTCCCCGTATACCTTTTTTTGCATTCTTCCTTTTTTTTATTTTATTTTAAATGTGCTCCGGCAGCTTCTGATCAAGTTCTCTTCACAACTTCACCACAATACAGCAGCGTCTAGCGCTTCGTTGAGTCTGTCATCGCCTTAATTATGATTGGGTGCAGCTCAGAGGTAATCACAGAATGTGACTGACGAGGCCGTGCTAAGTACCGGCGGGAAGCAATATCCAAAACACCACAGCGACATCCTCATCTCTTATTTCAGTAATCCCTCACGGTGGAGAGCTCGCCGGCCCTGCCAACACGCCTGGAAGTGTTCCTGTCCTCCCTTTGTTTTTTATCCCGGGTGGTTGAGCAATGAGCTTTAACCCTCACAAACTATTGTAGTTCAGCTTCATTCAAAAACTGTGACAAGTACATACCATGATTATTAAAGTGTTAGTTCACTCAAGTAGCAATAAATCATTTTCTCACTTAAAGAATAAGTCTGGCGATATTCTATATTATTGTCAACAAATCCCTTGAAGACACCAAACCTAATACTGAGTTGATCCTAACTATTGTCATAGACCACTTTTGTTATCTAAAAACTCTTAAAAAACACAATGTGCTACACTCTTACACTGGGTGACTTGTTTTTTAGTTTTATTATTTACCATGATGTTTTTATTTGTGCAAATTAACTAGAGGGGAGAAAAGGGGGTTTCTGAATTTTCGTTCCAACCAGACCTTTTACCTTAATCTGAATCTGCTAAGCTATTAAAGACAGTCATTAAACCAGTAACACATCCACAACTCATCCACCTCTGCAGGCCCCTGCTAGTCCTCCATAACCTGTTTAATAGCAACTGAAGGAAAATGCTGTGAGCCTAGTTGTGCAGACCTGCAGGGAGCCTGCCGCTAAATCCTCTGGGACATTGTTCAATCGTTCTTTCTCATTTCCCCTGGTATGGCTGATAGAATAGGACCTGACATCTGCAAAGAAATAGCAATATGATGGTTGATGGGAACACATGTATAGCTCCATTATTTGACGCCACTCCTATGACCCAAATGCTTCCCCACTCAAACCAGAATGGGCGGAAGGAAGTGCCTTTTTTAAAAAGGGAGCAGAATAACATATTGCCCAATTACTCACTCTAAATGATATTGGGCTATGAAATATCAAATGTCATTCAAAAGCCACTAATATTTTCTCCACCTTTTTACAGCCAGCAGGCTCCGCAGAAAATGTGACATCATATTGGCAGGCAGGGAAAATTGAAATTGGTGGCTGGATATTTTCAATTTGGGTCTGATTACCTGGGTGAGGGGGAATGGCAAGGCAATTCACTTCTCCCGCTGGATTAAATGGCCACTCGCCAATAGAGCACAGTTGAATGTTATCAGGAGCAACAGGATTAAATTCAATTTTATTTATATAGCGCCATATCATAACAAAGCTATCTCAAGGCAAAAATCTGCACCACACAGGAGAATGCACTGCCTTCAGAGCAAACCACATAAAAGATGTTAGATTGAGTTTATGGGTCGCTTATCTTGCTATAATTTGAGAGGGTTTTGAATAGAGTCATTTGCAAGTTACCTGAATTTGCTCTTTACATGAGGGAGGTTTGTCTCACTCTGGGAGCTGGATTTCTAATCTTTTGAAAAGCTCAGCCTGGGTTTGCTCCTGCGGCGTATATGCAGGAGAAGAAAAGGTCCAGTGGACTCTCTCTAATGCCTACTTGTTTTTCTGTCAATTATTTACCTAAAGCTCTGGCTGAAGCCTGTAGCTGTGTGTTTACAAACTGGAGACTCTTTAGATGTTGACCTCCAAAAAAAAGGATAAGATTTAATCTCTGAATTAAAAAAAAATAAGCATTTGTGCATGCATCTGTAGTATGGATAATGTAATGCATGTGCTATAACAAATATACATTTCAACGTACTAACATCTGCATTCGGTCAAACATACATGTAAAAACCGATAACTAATGTGTAACAATAATTTGAGCTCAAAGGTCCCTCAGGAATGAACCCCCACATTCAAGTTCTGACTAACAATATGAATCGCATGTCTACATGAAATTAATTGTTTTAGCAAAGTGGCTCCAATTTCAATTTTATTTTACTACCATAATCCGCTCTGTATCACTACCTGGTACACAGTTTGTCCAGTATCGAGACAAACAATAGTAATGGTCAGTAAAGTGCACTGACATCCAGATTTCTGGTTACATTTGAAAGCCTGGTATTAGGAATGTCAACTTTATTTATATAGCCCAAAATCACAAATGTAAGGAGGGATTCCTCTTTCAGGGTTTGATGCTAGATTTCATCCCTTGGTGAATTCTACAAGTAGTAGAATGACTGTAACAATTAAAGTGTGGGAACCGCCTATCTGACACTGAATACAATAGACATTCTAACAGATTCTTTAGCTGTGGTGAATATTAAACCTGTGACCCTTCAGTTAAAGGACAATTACAACAATACCAAAGCAAGATATGCAGAAGACAACTGCATGAAGTGCAAAAGCATCAAATCTCTTTCAATGAGATCCAGTGGAGTCACTTTTTGCCGAAATGAAATTCTGGTATTGGTCATTGTCACTGGCAGCACAACTGATGGATGGAAAGCAAAATACTGCCTAAAAAATGTGTGACCAAGCATTTCATCCAAAAGAAATCTGGGCATTTGTCATTTTATTGGCTTCCATAGTCAGAAAACGATCCCAGACTGGTCAGGTTGGTAAACACAAGGCATGCTGTGGTGAAATTACTCACATTACATTACATGATTTCCGGACACTGAATTCCAAACTGTTGCCTACAGTTATCTTCAGCCTTCCACTCATAGTTCAACCTATTACCGAACACATGACAAAACAATTGTACTTGAGCAGGTGTGAATTACAGCGTCTGATGATCAAAGGGTCTTGACATTGAGTGAGCAAGTGGTTGTTAACCACCTCAAGGACACTCCAGCTTCACTTGATGGGACTGCGCACGTGAACCATCTTTCTTGCATCACTATAGAAATATCATCACTCCTGCTTCCGGCAGGCGCTTGTAAAGAAACTCAGGCATGCTTCTGAGCCTTGACACGTGGTGTTTTTTTCCTTTTGTAGCTTTCTTATGTATTCAACTGCACATCAAGCTAAGTGCTTAATAATTAAGACCCAAAGGAGAGCACTTTTTAAAGCGTGGCTAATGGTTTTCTTGGCCAACGTTGGCAAAGTTAAGATAGATTTGTGTGAGATTTTTTTCCTGGTACGCTGCTTCTTTGCTGCATAACTAACATTATACAGTCAAAGTAGAAAAACTAGCAAGGCCACCAAAAAGTACCCTACTGAAGCCTTTGGCTGTCTCAGTGTGTCATATGTGACTTCTTGCTTTGGTCCATGGAGAGTCTAATTTTGCACTCACTCAAACTCAGGTTGCCTAACAATGTTTTTAAAGTAGAATCTCAGGAAATGAAGGCAAATGTATAAGTCTGCATCTTGTAGCCACAGTGGCTGCTGTTCAGCTAAAGTTATGTAGCATCACTTTAAAGTTTGATGGGGTTGGACTCTGAAAACATGTCCCAGTGCTTTGTGGTGAAATGAATAACAGGCCGAATGAACCTATGATTTTGGGGGTTGGACACCAAGACATACATTTCTATATCGTGCATTACTTAAGAAGTTTTTGATTTTGTTTTGTTCTTCATCTCATTGTAAGTTCTCAAACTTCACATTTCTTCTGTATGAAGTTGGAAGTCTTAAATGAAATCTCCTTCCATTTGTGGCTTTTGATTAATGCTTTCTTTGTTGTCAAAATAAATTGTGACAAATCTAAATATTGAGGCTCATTTGGGCCCTTCTGTTAAACAGCAGAGCAGCAGATTTCCACTTCCAAGCTGGGATGAAGCAGTCGCAGGCCCGCCAGCCGTTTGATTCAGGCGGGACTCTGATATTCGTTTGAGGTGTGTTCTGAGGAAAGTATTAAAGGTTGTGGTCTGTGTGATTCCAGGAGAATAAGATATTTTATGTTAACTGATCAGTGGGATGATTGTGGTGCAAGTACACAAATTATAATTACTATTGGAATAATGATGATTTATTTGGGACAATTTTCTCATTACCCAGAACTCTGTCTGTGTTTTTTGTCAGGGGCAGCAACCGCAGAAGCAGAAACCACTGAGCTTCTGAGAGTTCTCCACAGGCGCATATGGGAAAACATGTTTTAACTGTGATAGTTAGCCAGATAATCGAGCTGCCCCCAAGCTGAAACAGTTGAGCGAAAAACATGGCGGAGAGTGATGCCAGACCTTTGAAAGAAAACTAATAACTGCTTTCCAGCCTGACAGTCCTTCATGTGAAGCCCAGCACATCAAGGAGATACAAAGCAGAAAGTATGTGACAATCACGAAATAGACATTAAAAATGCATAATCAGAAGAGGGCACAGCTTCCATCTCATAGAGCCGCATTTATCTTCACATTCTTCATGAAATATTTATTCAGGCTGTATAGTTTCCAAAGTAATGGTTTGTTTATATTTTCTTACTCAGGCTGAATTTAAACCACATTTATTCTGACTACTAAAATGTCAAAGAAAAAAATATTTATTGATATTCACTGGTTTTTAACCTCTTTAAGGCCTCCAGTTAATGCAGCCTAGCCATCTCATGCATATTCTTAATGCTCTGCTTGGTATTTTCTGCCCACGGGCCACTGGTAGACTCCTGGGGAGAGAGCATCTTCAATTCAATTAAAACTGGAAGTTCGGGTGACTCCTCATCCAATCAAGCTCTTGGCTCTGGTCCATGACCATGACGTGAATCATAATGCCAGTGAAGACAATTGCAGAGACAGACAGCAACATGACACACTGGAACCTGACGGGCAGGACCATGACGGAAATGTCTAGCACCGAGGTGAATTTTGTTTGTCAAAAGTGAGACCAGGAATACGTCCAAGTCATTGCAGCATGATGGCCAGATGTCAAGAGACTGCAATGATGATGTTTCGGATTGAATGCTAGCAGAAAATTCCCAACAAGTGCAACTAAATTGACAGCCGAGTAAGGGAAATGCTAAAAAACACAGGTCTAGGTCACTAGCCAAAATAAGAGGAACCTCCTGTGTGGACATACTGGGGCTTCAGTGATGGCGTGTGATGGAGTTTAATTTTAGTGTTTAATGTTATTGTGGACAGCAAATGTCCTTAAAACAGTCTCGGTTTGAAGACTTTTGTGAATTCACCTTAACAAAGAGAATTGTGTGGCTGTGTTTGGGGTTACATCTAATATGGGGGTTAGACTATAATAGGCCTTCCAGTACACATGGCGCATTTCAGCCTTTTCTTTTAGTTGTCTCACACACATCTAACACTGTTGTCTACACAGGCCCACAAAGTGATTTACATAAATAACTTTACCCAAAGTAAATTCTCACATTTATTTCACAGCATCCCGATAGAACTACTGTTGCATTCTGTGCTCCAGCCCAGAGAGGAAGTCGTGTGCGTGGTTGAGAGACAAGAGTTTCCTGTGAAAATATTAAGTATATACAAGTGAGGTTGTGCAATAAGGAGGAAGCGTACCTGATACACAAAGCCTCGCATCTGTAGTGGCTCTGTAAACCATGAGCACCTTGTGTGGCCGCCTCCTGCAGCACAGAGCCACTGAGCCTCTGAGTCTGCAGCTGAGGAATATTTTGCCTGCAGTAGGAACCTGGCGGGTTTGATGCCCCGAGGCGGGCAGCGGGTCACATCTCTAAATGTTGAGATCAAGGCTCCAAAATGTGTGACTAACTGTGGCCTTTTTCGCTTTCTGTGACCTTCAGCTTTTAATTAAGAGCTTTTTGTAAAGGTGAAACAATTAGGCAGTTTTACAACTAGACCTCATAAGGCACAAGGATGACTCAGCCTTTTGTGCGACTGGAAAGTTACAGTACCTCATGCACAAGCACTGTCGCTAGGGTTTACAAGGACCTTTGATCAAATCCAGGCCAGTGGCTTGTGTGACAGCGACCCGTATCTGAACACAAGTCTACCTTGTTTTTTTTTGTTGTATATTCAAGTGACTGAATATACAAATAAACAACCACATCATAATGTTACCTTCAGGTACCTAAACTCGTTTTGTGTAGTTTACAGTTGTCCAGTTAAAGCCCCACACAAGTTATCTGGCCTGGTTAGACCTCTTATCAGGACTGTGTGGGCACGTACAGTCTGTTCCCTCACTCTCCTGTTAGGGTGGGGCAGCTTACTGTTTCACTGTTTGCTCGAAATACTGTTTGTGAGGTCTTACTTTTCTCTTGCCAGGGTGGTTTCTTTGGTAGTTTCCCCAATGCTTTCTTGCTTATTCACTGAACGGCTTCCAATAATGAGCAGTTTCCAAATTCCACTAAAAATGGCATAAAACACTGCCATTTAGCATCATTATACAGTATTTTAGCTCACTCGCTGAACTTAGCTCATATGTTAAACACTTTGATCATAGTGGGATCATAGTGTGTTTGTGTTTCATTGTGGTGAACAAATGTCCTCAAAATGAAAAGTTTGTGCAGGTCAAGTTTATGCGCCCATACAACATATACATAACATGTATAGGTGGCTTTGTCACAAACACTGTGTGACAAAGTATTTTCATTGACTTTGTGTGCAAGTGCGCCACCTCAAAAATCCCCCTTGTGCTCTCTCTGAACACACAGTGTTGCGTGCAGAGCTATTAAATATCTGCCTTGCTTTACAATCAACCCTTAGTTTTGGCCAAATGTTTGGATTTATATGGACAAAATTTCATCTTTTTTCCCTTTCTCTCTTCACAGGGTCAGCCAGGATTAGTTAGTTGGTCAACAAAACATTTGACCCAACTTTTGTTTTTGGCCTTGTGCTAAACCACCGCTGCATTTTATGCTCAAACCCACAGAAGCCGTGATCTTTTTCTCTTTCTAACTTTAGGCTGATATAAGAACAGTTTTGTGACTAAGAGACTGAGAGACAAAGTTTGGAGTAACAGTGTGATAAATATATTTCAGGGAGGTTGAGCAATGGCCACTGCACATTTTAGGTTTGTGAAGCCTTGTGTCTTTAGCGCAGAGAAAGAAAATGGGATCGATTTTCATAGCTTTTTCTTTTTTCTTAGTTTTTTTACAGAGATGTGTGAGCATGTGTGGCCCATTATAACTTGGGTCAATGCAATTGGTTTAAAAAAAAAAATGGTTTTAGTTTTCTGCACCTTTTGTGTTTATTATCAATTACTCTGGATGATATGACTTGGAAAAAGCTCATTTAAACAGTTCTATCATTCCCTCACTAAAACTTGAGATTCAAAGAATAAATCATAAACTCAGATCTTTGGTTGCGTCTATGGAGGCTAAACAGGCTCATCAGTAATGGATGAGAAATGTCTAAAATCTTCTGCCGCCGCTGTGAGAACCCGTGTTTTTAATCACTAGCCCTCCGTGGGAAATCATAGTGTGGCCTGATGTGACTGCTAATGTCCCCGTTGAAAACAATGTGACCTGACGCTGCAATATGCGCAGATACAAATTACAATACTGCTGCATGTATAGATTGCAAATCAGTAATCTGTATGCAGCCTGGGCAGTCCAAACTGATGGTGATTGGCAAACACTACAGACAGTCCCTCGACGATTAACTTTGCTGGATAGTGCAAATGTGTTTAGCACCTTATTGGGAAATGATCATTATCTGTTGTGCTCAGGCGGCCAGGAGAGCGAGCAGGACGATTGAAAGAACTGGCGGCAGCAACGATGGGCAGCCGTTATTTCTGAGATTCGATCCATTACACAAACATCTTGCGTGCACAGTCACTATCCGCACACGAGTACACATTATGCGCCTGACTGGCAAACAATCAAGCAATGTAACATTCAGTATTTCCCTACATGAATATCGTCGTCCTCCCATGTGAACATTTGCTTATCCATTTTAAATATGCTTTTTATGGAGTTGGAGATCTACTGCACCATGTCGGCTTAGCTCTAGTGCTCATTTAGGTTTGGAGGAGAGGAAAACGTGCTCAATTGCCCATTTTGTTTGTGCAGCTGTGATGAGATTAACGAAACTTCGTCGAAGGGTTTACATAGCTCTTAGGTATTATCTTGTTTTTGAAACAAGTTCTCATGTCCTTTCTCTGCCACCCATTGGGCTCATCTCTGGATTTCAAGTCATATTAAGAACCGTGTCAAACCATGGCTTGTTCTTTTGAAGCATCTAGTTATATATATATATTTTTTTTTAAATGAAAAGCCTTTTAAGCTTTGCCAAAGAGGGAGATCCTCCCCAGGTGCACGAAGGCACTGTTGATATGCAGAACTTCAGTGAAAGCCCTTTTCGGACTGATGCAATGGAGCTCTTTCTGAACCCTGCAGCTGAGTAATAAAGTAACCGTGAGTCATTGATCCCACAAGAGGAATCTGGGATAAATCTGGCTGCTCTTCTGGAGAAAAACCCCAAGGCTATTGACTTTGGCGCTCCATCGCCATGCAGAAACAAATAAGTGCCTCTTCTTCCTCCATTATGATTTACGTGCTCATGCGGAACTTAATTCTCTGACCTCCATCGATCAGCAGGTCACTGTACTGTTTTGCTGGTCATCGTTGAGTAATTTTTTTTTTCTTGTCTTTTGTGTCTCAAAGGTTTTTACTCAGCACACAAAAAGATGAATGTCATGCCCATTATTTCCTTTTGATTACCAGTGTTCACCTTGAGGCATTCAGCGACTGATTAATGTTGAGACAAAAGAAATGAAATACTTTCCTATTTCCTGTCCCTCTGGGAATGACGCAACTGTTACTCATTTTGGCAAAGGGCTTGTGCGGCCATTTGGAACTAGACTATTTCAAGATGGAAGAATGTGGTAAAGAATACGCAAAATTATCATTATTAGTCATCTGTTCGCTGATAGTGATGTCCTTACAATGGAATAATGCATGGAAAAAGCTGCTACACAATTGTCCCTGCAGATATATTGGTTTTCTTTACAACTGCAAATATTTCCTCATTCATTTCTTCTATAAAGTTTTGTCTTGAATAGTTCTAATCTATAGTCTTTTTATTTATGATTTAACTTTCCTAGAAGGACAGGGATGCTTCAGTTCTTTCTATGTCGGTATAGGTTGATGAGTAAAAATTCATACAAAAGCCACAGTTAAGTAAAAGGTCTCTTTCTGCAGTAAAATGGTCCGTGTCAGTGTTTTACTATTTTATATATGTTGTTTTTGAATTCATATTACTGCTTCATTAATGTGTATGTTGTATTTTACTGCAACTGTTTAAGGTTGAGCTAATTTTAACTACTTTATATACTGTTGGGTAACAATATTTTACAAAAGCATGTTGTCAACATGAGAACTACAGAAAATATAGAGTAACGTATTAGGAAATTATTCAACAGACAAAGACTTTTTTTTATCTTTTTTAACTCTGATCACTGGAGGCGGTGCAAGTTCTGTCCAAAAGGTGTGACTAGAAGAAAGTGTAGAGGAAACACTTATACAAGGCAGCGATAATTTTGTACAATACCACAGGAAGGATCCAAAAAACAGATCAAAGTGTCTGATTTGCACTGTATTATGGTCTTCTGATATGACCCTCAGTTCATATTTGTTTGCATTTTTATTCATCTTTTTTATTTTAAAAATTGTGTAAAGGTTTGATTTGTCGGGTTCACTTTAATGGAGAGACTTCTATGCTGCTTGTTCAAGTGCACCTTTACTGTAAACGGACATTTTAATGGACAAACGGATTGTCAGCTCTTTGGTAGAGGCCCATGTTAATGGTCACGCCAGTAAAAAGCAAAGGGTTAAATTGTTCAAACCAGTGGAGACCACCCAGATGCTTTTGTCAAGCGGTGTGTCTGCGTAAAAGATGTAGTAAGCATCGTCATGTTGCACAAAATGTATCAATGATTCCACAATTACATCAAAGGGAGCTTGTCCAGCATATTGGTTGCTTTAAGCTCAGTTTTTGGTTTTGCCTCCTGGCAAGTCAAGACACTCCTAATCTCTTCTCACCACCTACGTGCATTTTCAGCAGCTCAAAGACGGAACATGGTGCTGTGAGAAAGAGACACATCATACAGTATCATAACAACATTTACCAGCTATGAAGGCTGAGATGTCTCCTCCTTGAGCCAAAATAGCAAATGTACATGCAGTATTTTATGAGTATTTGTATGTTGATGCCTCACAAGATGTTTCTGTTGGATTTCACCTACCTTACTGGCAATTACAGGCCACAGTAGCTCAAGCGAATGCCTCTGTCCTTGATTACTTAATGCACCGTTTGCAAATATACCAATGACAAGAGTCTGTCTACATATCTTAGGTGGACAATTGAATGCAGTACATATAAAGCAGAGTGTCTCTAGTGAATGCCAGTCTCCAGCCAGAATAGAACAGCCTGGCCATCGCTGGTGGACGTAAGAGATATAAGAGGTGATTTTGTTGGTATAAAGGTGACAGATGGGGCCCAAAACTTTCAGCTAAACCAAAGGGCATCTCAGAGTGGAGTAAAGCAATCCACGGATTCAGCGACTCCATCACTTTTTTTTATATGGATTTCAATCTGAAATGTCAGGATGTCAATCAATACAGAGAAACTGATCCTCACCATTCCATAGCGTCACCTCAGGCTCCCCGGTTCAGGATTTGACCAATCGAAAGTGATTTCATGTGCACACAACGTGGTTGTAATATGATTTTTTGTTTTTTTTTATTCATGTGAAATACCATTCCACAGACATAGAAGAACATCAGGTGGAGTCAATGAACATATCACATCGTCAATAAACATTTTTGCAAGATCCAAAGACAAGTATCAAAGTACAGTACAATGGAAATAGAACATTCAGTAGACTATCAACATGTTCATACAGTTCTTTTCTTCTGTAAAAAGAAAATAAATGTTGGTTTGTACATTTTGCTCTGGTGGAAAAATAATAAACCCGTGTTTGGTGCATTTTTACGTGTATTTAAATGTCTCAAAGAATAAGGCAACAAATCAAATTATTAGTATAACTTTATTCCCCATGAAAATGTTCCCTCAGTAATGATATAATAGAAAACCAATGAGAATGAGTATCATTTGTCAGTCAGTTAATATTCTATTCCATCGTGTTCTTATCACAAAAATATCTATACATCTATGGAAGTCATTCTTTATGCCTAAACTACATCTGGAAATGGATGAACAATCATGGCGGTGAGTTGTTGTTGTGCGCTGCAGCACATCTTAAAGTGCAAAATGGAAACAAAGGTATTTGTTAATAAATGGGCCTTATTTTCATTTTTTTGTTTTTTTATCTCTTGTTTCTTTCGATGAGTGTGTTCTCGACAGAGTTGACACTTTTGACAAATTGCCCGGTGCATCAGATAATCGTTATCCCACCTGGCTCTGGGCGATAGGGTAATCTAATTTTGTTGCCACTATGAGGTTCTGGCTGTTGTGTGAGATCCAAGTTTGGGGAGCTGCCAATAGCTATCCTAAAAACAGATATTCATAAGATGTGACTTTTTTGAGGGCATTTTGAAGGGCTATTTTCTTTTTTTCCCTCACGACTTTCCAAACACGTCCGGTCCCTGTCAGGAATTCAAATTTTGCTTTTAAAACCAAAGTTGTTTAATCTTTTTCACCTGGTTTCAGGTAAGATTGAATCTTTTTTGAATTCTGCTTCTAGTTTCTTCTCAATGATTCAAATGTCAGGTTTAACAGTTGTTTACTAAGCTTGCTCCTATCCAGTTCTCTTTTCACAGAGCCGTCCAAAGCTTTGGTTGAAGTTGGTTTTTATGAACAATACATACATACTGATAGTGACAGATCGTACCCAGATGCATGCACAACAATCTAAACTGCACCCAGTCAAATTCATGTGGTGCTTCACAGATATTAATGTTTTATTGCAACAGTTTACACCGTCAAACTTCAATGTGCTGGGCAGCTTCTGAGCTTCTCCCAGGTTTCCAGTCATCTGTCTGGTCTTTGTATCTCACTGAAAAAGAGGGTTGTCACCTGTTTGAACATCAGAGCTAATGTCTCCGTTGTATTGCCAAAACCTTAAACATTTTCTAACCCTCAACAGTTAGTAGGTCCATTGCTGCTAATGTTTTTGAAGATTCACATCCGTTCAAAGCATTGTGAAATGTCTATTTTACACACATTTATTGCTCTATAGCAACGCATCCAGACAAAAAAATTAAATAAAAAAATACATACATTTGTATCAGCACTACCAACCGGATCCGTTCTTAGATGCACTTCTTTAGATAGTTGAGTGGCACGCATGTAGAAATCGTTTCCTCTTCGGTGGCAGTGAGAGATGATCGTCAGGTGCCCATAGTTTACCAATCCCGAAAATAATCTTTACGAGCATGTACTAAAGCAGCCCTTCTTTTTCATGCTGTCATTTGCTTTACTTTTGCTGTAATTGCTGATCCCCCACCCTCACACAAATCACGCACAATTGCTCACAGTTGTCATTAAGTAATTGAAAATAGCTCTGTTGCACAGTCATCATGATTAATACATTGATAAGAATTTTTACGAATGTGTCAAGACAACTGTTTAAATCCATGCATTTCATGCATAGAAGATGGTCATCCTCTGAGGCCTGCAAAGCCTCACTGTGGAGACCAAGAGAGTCAGAGGTTTGTCCAGCCTGTCCGTTCTTACTCTCGAGAGCTGTTAACCTGCTCCATCCTCCTCAGACTGAAGCCATGCAGCCTGTGAATGGGTAACACTATCCACACATTCGCATGCACCTCCCCTGCAAACCCTTTCGTCTATTGTGGGTTTTGAACAATGCTGCACCACATACACTATCTCCACAATGCTGTGCATAACGTCACTTTCCAGCCTCAGGAATACATTTTCTCCAATGTCCCCACGATACATCACAGATTTCTTTCTTCTTGTTTATAATAAACTGCATGGTACACTGGACAAATACAAAACTGGACACTACACATCTCTCTATAGCTGCCACCGTACTGAAAACACTGCTCAAATGCACATAGCTAATGAACACTAAATGTTGTATTACGAAGAGTGATATGTATAGTCAGCTGTCCACTTTAAACACACCGAGTTCTCTTTGTATGTGAGGTCCTGTTGTCCTTGAAGCTCTGCAAGTTGTCAGCGTAGTCTCTCATACCAAGGCAGATTCCTGCACATGTAGTGACCTTGGTGAGTTATTCTGCAGTCATGTGTTGGCCTGTTTTACAGCTGTGCAATTGTCTGTTTTGTTTTTTTTTTGGTTGTTTTTTTAAGCTTTATATGCTCAGTCATGTAAGGCAGCCTTTAGGTGGTGTTCAAGGCTGAAAGTGCCGCAGCGCCTATTTCATGCCGCTCCGCAGCACCTGATTGGCTGCGATGAGCATGACGCTGATGATGAAAGCAATGGCAAAGGCGCATATCAGGCTCTTGCGCACACAAGTTTGCTTGACTTGCTGCGTCGGGCTGGAACCTGGGGAGGTGGGAGGGAAAGAGAGAGCAATTACCCGAAGGTCCATTGAATCAGGTGTTATTTAACGCTCGAAAGATATCTGATAGTAATTTCCGAATGAAAGAGCTCGTCCCAAAACCTTACAATTACATGAACACAATTATAAGGGAAGAACACTGCCAAGAAGATTTGTTTTTCACACCTGTACGCTGCTTAACTGCATCTAGATTGAAATGTTGATTGGAGTTTTGGAGCAACAAACAAATGGAGTGGCACCTGACTGGGATACTAAGGGACGTTCATCGAAACACCAACAACGGTCCAAGAAAAGGTGCTGCATACCTGCCAAATCATCTGAAGTAAAAACCAAGGTAGTCAACGCAAAGTGTTGTAAAAGAAACGTTCATATCTGTTGTATCATATTGAACCAAATAGAGGATTTTTCAAGCTGCTTAAAATTGATCCAGCTTTTGACCAGAGGTAATTACTGTTCTCAGAGACATACACCATAGAACAGAAAATGTTCTCATTGTAAATCACAGAATTTTGTAATGATTCCAACCATCATTAAGGCTACACATTAGATCATTTACTCTATAAAAAATCAAATAGCATAATAGCCCCCTGTAAATTAACAATTAAAGGAAATAACTGAATTTCACTGAAGGGGTGTAATTTACTTTTTCACTCTGGACATTTTCCCTAAACTGCCTCTACTTCTACTTCACTTAGGGATTTCCTGCATTTCTGAAAATGACTTTCGAATGAGCTCCAGAGAACGGGGTTCTCCTTGCAGAGTCTGTAGGCGGATTGAGTTTTAGCAATAGTGTGTTTTTTTTGGGTGAGGAGAAAGCGAGAGGGGAGACGGGACAATGTCATTTGCCGTGCGCAGTTGCTCAAATTACTAACCAGCTGCCTAAGAGGCTGCAGTATTTCACACACTGCTGATAGCTGGCTGGAGTACATTATGATCTATTGAGGCTGCTGATGGGAGAAATTGGTATCGCTGTTGTTACCACAACACAGTTCGCCCGGTGTGATTGCTGGATATTGGCGCAAAACAGTGACAACACGAAAAAGTTCTGACTGAAGAATTTGCACGAGTAAAATCTGCGATGTGCCAATTAAAAAAAACAACATTATTACTGATCTATTGTCATCGGAGTGTGGTGACTATTATTGCGAATAATGCTATGATTAGACCCGCTCTGGTCAATTCATCATTTGATGGTGGCTTGTAGCGGCCATATACTCTTTCAAACACACCAGTAGAAGCTATGTCACCTTTCATCCAGTTTTAAGGAGAGATGCTGCTTTGCATATTAAAGGGTAATTTCACCTAAATCACAAACCACTAACTTAGCCCTAGTGGTATCTAGCCATGCAGATAGTTGTGTTTTCATTTATTCAAGATATCCACCTAAAAATTTTAATATGATGAAAGTAAATAAAATGTATTTAAGCCTAGATAAAATGCCATTTGGAAAATATATACTCCAAATAAAATTCTGTACTGTGTTCGGTCTGGTGGCAGAAATCTCAGTGGCAGGTGGCAACTGAAACGTGTATATATATTTTCTCACATGCCCCTCGTGGTACAGGACCGTTCAGTGTTTAACATGAACTAATCAAATATAAACATTACATCATCTGTTTTTGGCCAGTTATCGACCTGTGACAGGTATGTGAATGTTACATCACCAAATGCAAAATAGCCCCTGGAATGCAAAGTGCATCATAAAACAGCAGAAGTCTTATCAAGAGTAGGAGGTTCTTCCTTACTGTCTATATCCACCTGGCACTCCCCAGGATTCTCTATGTGGTTCTCCTCCGTCATGATGATGTTCTCGATGTCTTTCATGGAAAGGTGATCACAGAAGGTGTCGTACAGAAGCCTCTTCAGCTCTTCGACCGTTAACTTCTGCATGTCACACTGGAGACACACACACACGCACACACAGCTTCAATGTTAACATGGACACGGGCTGGTCGGACGCGATGCCACAAACACACACACGTGCAAACAGTATGAAGGCACACACACACAAAAAGACATAAAAAGGGAAGTGAACAGTAACAGCAGACATGGCAGCGTGACTTTACATACCGTTGGGTAGGTCAACCTGTAGCAATGCATTGTATCTTAGTCATATGATTTGTGTGTAAATTTGTACTCTGCAAAGTAACTCTAGCAGACGGAGAAATTCAGTGGAGCAAAAAATACAATTTGCCTCACAGTATATACTAGTATAAAGTAGCAAAAAGAGAGAATTATTTAAAGAAGAGTACCTCAAAGTACATTTGAGTTAAATGAAATCAAAGGATCTGTGAATGAATAAGATACCAATCCACGACCTGTGCCTGTTTGTAAAGCTATGGAATCTATACCAGTGTGACCGGAGGCTCTATGTGCTCAATCCAGCAGCAAACGCTTGACTATTACTCACATATGATGTTATGTGAAGCAATGCTGCCTTGACTCTGCCAGCAGGTGTCCTTGGTCCTGAATCTTGTCTTTTGTACACTGACTTCACCAAGTATTCCCATAAATCCCCACTCTTTCACACTTGATTTGAAGGCTCGCTTTCGGACAGCCACTCTGACGCTGTCATCACGTTACTACAACAAAGCCGGCTTTGACGCAAGCTCCATCCCATTAAATTCATCCCACTGTCCCAGAGTGAGCAGTTGATTATCTAATGAGGTGTCTGTAAATAAATTCATATCTATTTTACATAAAAATGTACTTTAATGTTTTAAGCAATAACACTGTCGCCACACACAAAGAGGCGGAGACATCAACTCCACGTCTCGATGGAACCCAACCTCTCCAAGATTAAAATCCTCCCATTAACGACCCAGTGGATGTGGCAATTAAAACTGCTTTTCCTTTAAAGTCGTACAGTGGCAGCGTCTAAATGTTCCTGTGCTTGGAGGTTTGCTACAGCTGCGACTCTGCTGTCCATCTTCTCTCTAATAGGCAGGAAATGAGTGAACTGAATAATGAGCACCTTCCAAAAGACGGAGTCAAAGTCTGTGCCGTTGAACTTATCTGGCAACCCAGCTGCCGTCAGCTTTGGGCCCAGAAGAGTGACAAACTCCTCAAAGTCCACCTGGCCATCGCCTGCAGAAAAGAGGAACAGTTGGTATTTATTGTCGTTGGTTTTACTCCCTGCTACAGTCCAGCTTTGTGGGGAAATAAAGAGCAAACTGCTTCTGTGCTTTTGTGGCTTAAGATAATAAAATCCGAGCTGTGTGTTTGCCTCACCGTCCATGTCCAGTCTCTGGATGATGACCTCCAGCTCCACCTCGTTTGGCATGTAGCCAAGGGAGCGCATGGCCATCCCCAGCTCCTGCTTTGAGATGAAACCATTCCCATCACGGTCAAACACTTTGAATGCCTCACGGATCTCTGCAGAGAACACACACACACACACACACACACACACGAGTCTTACGGCAGAGCAGGATATGAAAGTGGGAAATGTTCCACGCACCAAAGACACATTTGTTATGCCGCATCAATGCTTGAGTCATAGTTATATGGGGGTTGGCAGCTCAGGAGAACAAATTCCACCAGTAAAATGACAAAACAAACTGGCAAAGTAAAATAAATACCCTTGAACAAGGAGCTGAGATCAAGACAAATTGTCAACATTTTAAAGGGCAATACTGTCTGCCTTCCTTGTATTGGAATATGTATGGGGGGGTTGAAACGAACCTATGAAGTCTTACTCTCTTGGCTGCCAAAATCTAAAAAGCTTTGATGCCAAAAATAACCTAACAAGAACATGTCTTCTGCTGCCATACCGAGTGGGGAAAGTGTAGGATTCTGGTTGTTGCATTTCCTAGATTTCCATCAGTACAATCATTTCTTAGAGAGAAAGACAGACGAATGTCAACAAAAGGTTAGGATAAGATACCTTACTTCTTGAAACAATTACTGCCAACTCAAAATCACCTATCTGTAAGGTTTTACATTACAATCAAGTAATAGTGTGAAAGGATTACTCCTACTACCATGCACTGAGCTCCGCTGCATAAAATGTGTATTATGGTTACTACTTGGATTATGAAGAATATATAATGGCCAAAGAGAGCCACGTGTTTGACACAAGGGGCAGTGGACCTACTCAGAGCTAAAACTGATTATTGGATAACTTTGCTGGATTACTAGATTCAATAGTGAAGAGAAAGTGAGTGATGTCCATGTTCCCCTGCATCCGTTGGATGTGCAAAACCATCCGAGCCATAATCCAGAAGCCTGTCCAGTTTTAAGTTTGTTTGAGTCCCTCTGGCGGTCAAATCAAATTTTTATATATCAGTTTTGAACCTTCTACAGTCTGACAAAATAACCCTAATGATATCATCAGGGTGATGTCGGCTTGTTTTGGAGACTACACATTTTTTAACAGAAAGGCTGCATTACAAGCTGTGGCCATGGAGTTTTAAACATGTTGACGTTTTACCAGGTAGGGAGGGTCTTCTGTTCCTCTACTCTTTGCTTGATCGTGTGCTAATCGTGTCTCAGACTCTCAACCTGATTGTTGGGTGTGAATTTGCGTCGATACCAGAGAAAACAAGGTTGCCTCAAATGCTTCCAGTCCAGAATTGTTTCCGCAATCAGCTTGATTTCTGAAGTGACCGTTTCAGCCTGTGAGGATTGGAGTGAATTATTTGCTTTACGTATGAATTCTGGGCTACTGAATGCTAAGTCCCATGAGATTAAACTTAATTTTTGTAGTTTGAAGCTTGTCTGTGTCTGTGGAAGAGTCCCGCTTCTTTTTTTCCTTATTTCATTTTTGGATGGCTTTGGTGTACTTTTGATGGATTTGGAAACCATGCTGCGCTGCCCATAATAATAGTGGTTTATGAAAGCTTCCAAGTCTGCTAACTCCTCAACTGTGAGTTTATTCTGCTCTGCGTTTACAGCAGTAGAGGAACTGTACGTGTGGGCTGATTTGGTGCTTTAGTTTCCGTACATAAAATCCATTTTGTTTGAGTAGGTGCTAGCTGCTTTGTCTCTAAGACGCGGCCATGTTGAACCTCTGCTGTGCAGTGTGTGACGTGTTTTCTTGTGTTTCCTGTTTTATTTTGTCATCCTGTCTGTGCAGTTTCCGCCCTGGGGTTTTCTTGATTTGCCACACCTGCCCAGTGTGTTCAGCTGTTTCTAGTTTCCTCGTTAGTGCCTTTTCTATTTATTCTGGTTCCTGGTTCCTAAGTTTTGATTAGCCTGTGCTTCTGTCAGTGTCTTGTAATGTTCTTTGCAGGTCCAGGGTTTCCTGAAGCTCCATGGGTCTAGTGGTTTTTCTGGCATCCCCTTGTTCTCGGTTTATTGCTCTGAATCCCTGCTTGGACTGCAACCTTGAGTTTTGTTCCCAGAAAACAGAATTAGCTGCAGCACCTCAAACCTCGGCAAAATAAAATCCAATAAATAGACGTCACAGTACTGGACACACAGTTTGAACTCTGAGGAGGAAAAAGTGTCAGGTCCCCCCCCCTCGCTAATACAAAGCCCCAATCACTACAGGAAATCTTTAAGCAGCTAATCCTCAATTCAGCCACACTGCATTCTCTGCCTGTTTACTCATCACGGGGGACTGAATCCCTTCATTTATATGCAATAACATCCACAACCGACTCACCTACAATGTTAGACGTGTCATATCTTTGTGTCACGCGCCTGATTAGCACACAAGAGCGGAGCAGGACATGAATCTTTTAAGATACAGATTATGTAAATCTTCAGACAACCACTTGAAATATCTGCAATCTCTCTAATCTAACGCGTGTTGGAATCAGAACCCATAACGTAAACGTAAGAGTCATACTCGGGCTTTGTGAAAAGGTCCAGGGAAATATTTTCCAGAGGTCTGACATAGAGTTATAGATTAGGTCAGGGTAAAGATACGTTGGTAAATTAATTGTGAAGTGCACTTTGAATGAATAATGACAACAAAACAAGAACTGAATGCTGCAGCTAAATAATGCATAACTTGTCTCTGTTATACAACTGACTGACAATAACAGCGAAATAAAAATTCAAATGTGAATTTAAATGACTTTCCCTTCTCAGTTTACAGCCAATTAGCTGTTAAGTTACTGAAGTGTAATACTAGACAAACTTTATCAATCCACCACAAAAGCCCAAAGTCTTGTAAACAGGAATTGCTGCTCTGGTGATTTGTGTCAGCGATGGCGACGAATGGTCGATCCTCGGGCCAAAATCCACGGCGTGACAGTCTGTGACAAATATTTCAGTTGGAGAGACAAATCATAAAATATCAGTGATGGCAGGAAACAGTGTGTCATTCTGTGTATAATGTGGTAGCAGGGCCTCAGGAAATACTTTGTTGTAACCAAGTACACGTCCACAGAATGGAAACCCTGCCACAGGGACATGGGTTCTTGGCAGGCATGTATCACAATGGATTACATCTGGGCACGCAATTTATAAAACTGAGTGACATTCGCAGCAGCAATTTTTCCCTTTGCTTTTCCCTACAAAATGTCTTACAGGAGGTATAGTTTGAATCATTGAGAGCCTCCAGCTGTTTGTTTCTTTTTCCCATCCCTGGTAGTGATCTTATTTTTTTTTATAGAATAACAATACCTCAGCCTCCACCTGAGGTCCCCGCTCCATCTCTTTACTTTAGAAAGAGGGGCTTTCCAGCAGACACTTACTGTAAGGTGAAAAAAAAACACGTAGCTAGCGACTAAGGAGGCAAACACACTCTTAAATAAAGGTGCCAAAACAGTTTTAGCCAATACTCTGATCAATAAATAAAGGTTTCAGGGGAGACAAAGGCCAAGGTGAGCAAAACATCCTGAGTAGTGAGTGGTGTTATGGTATATTTGATATAAAAAGTTTGTATTGTGTAAAGAAATACGGGCTCAATTTGATTTGGGTGGATTTTCTACTCTGTCACAAACCTTTGATGTAATACACGTGCCTTTAGTGCTGCACGGGCCAGAAATATAATGAATGGCTTATCACGTCCAGTGAGCTAATACAAGTGTGAAGCTGAAATATGCATAGCCTTTGCAAATCATCAAAGCCACCTGGCTCTGCTTGAAATCAGGACAAACAGAGTACTACTAGAATGAACTGACAGATCAGAAAGTAAAGCAGAGAATCCATAATTCCCAGTCCAATTAATCAAAAGAGGCTGACTAATCATCCTCTGAAAGAAATAATTTCTCTTTCTGACCACACGCCAACCAGATAGAGTGCTATCTCTTTGAGAGTTTATCTGTCTTAATTGTCCTCAGGAGAGACAACTATATTCTCCCATTTTCACTTTACTCTGTGAGCCCAAAATGGGCCAAATTCACATGCATGCCCCCGCGGAGACTCGATTTGTAATTGAGAAAGTGCCTCTGTCAGAATCCAGCATGTTCTCTCTCCCTGGCTGTGAATAAAAGCTCAGAAAGTGGAAAAAAAAAGTCAGTAGCTCTGATATCGGTGTGTGTGCCTGCACAGATGAACTGAATTGTCCCGACTCAATCAAAGAGAAGGCAGTTGGCAAAACTTTAACCACGGCTTAGTCGTGTAGCCTTGAAATAAATGGATCTGAAAGCGAGGCAAACATAATTAAAGCAGTGGGTCAGCAGCTACAGTCCACTTTCATCACTCTGATAAATTAGTGAGGTAATAAAGCGGTGGATGGAGATCTTTTCGCTGGCCACAATGACAGTTGCTATGATACAATATGGGGAAGTAGCCAACAGTATGGGGGGGGGGGGAGTCAAATCTTCTGTTTCACATTACACCTGTTCAACAATTCCTTTTTAATATATAACCTAATGAGCATTGGTGTCACTGCTCAATAATCAGATAATTGTACTTTTTGCTGCCTGCATGCGGCTGGAAACTGAGTTGATGAGAACAGTGAGAATTAACCAAAACTGTAACAGCTGTAACAACCATTACACACTGTCGTTTGATCCCTTGTTGAACCTGCTCTGATCAATATTTTGCATTACGTTCTTGATCTTAGTGGTTGCTGGATGGCAAACCAGTGAGCATGCACAATCATTGCCACCATAGACTGTTTTCAATAATCTTCCTCTTTATAAAAAATTTTAAAAAAAAAAAGGTGACATGAATGGCAACTAATCACATTATCATTTTTAGGTGTTCAAACCCAAACACTTTCCTGGAATCTCCGGTTTTCAGCAGTTTGAACTGGCTTAAAATCAGGACATAAGAGTGTCACCATTTTATATTTTTTTCCTCCCTGCAGATTTTTGTTATCGCTTCATTTACATTTTACTTTATTACCGTGATTTTCCTTTTTATTTATTTTTTTTTTGATTTTGAAGCTGCTGTCGTTGCATCTTCCGCACGGTCCCTGGGACCACGGCTCCACCAGGGAGGTGTGAATATTTTTGTTGAAAGCATGTGGTATTTGCTTTGATGTAGAGAGGTGCTTGTTGGGCTTTTCATCCTGTGTCAGATCGCACCACAGGGGGACTGCATGGCATCGCATCTTTGAAGGCCAAGCTAAGATCGTTTGCTGCGAGAGCCAAGCATCTGAAGCTGAACTCCCACCAGAGAAAGGTGCAGTGTGCTCCCACCGCGCTGCGCTGCTCTGCCTGTACGCTGTTGTATATCCGTGAACTGCACTGGATTCTCGCTGCAGCACAGAGACGCTGAACAGTCTAACTGCTGCGTGCAGTTAACAAAGCCAGGATTCACTTGGAAACGGAGCTGATTCATGCAGACAAATAGAAAATGCTTGGGTTTGTGACTATAGGGTGAAACATTAATGAGAAGGGGCATGACATCCACTTTCTGTGTGGTGTTTTCTATTAGACTCTAGAGGGTAAAGTGATAAAGTGAAGAGGAGTATAAGAATGTCATCATCTTCGGCTGTATGCATGCGATAAAGCAAAAAGTAATCAGGAAGAAAGAAAATGGGTGAAATGAACTCTCCTCATCCTCACAGAACAGAAACGCATCACATGGGAAATATTTATATGGATTTTTTCGAGGCATGCCTGGAGCAAAGCTTTACCCCCTTTTTTTTTTTTTTTTTCATGCTAAATTTCGCATCACTGAGAACTTCAGCTAATTACACGCAATGCACTTTGAGCAGAACAGGGTAATGCCGGGGCTTTTTGTAGCAGTGAAGTGTCCGTGAAGGTAATCCGGGGCCTGTTTTTCGGAGCCAGAGATCCTCTTCGCCTCAGTCAGACCTGCAAATGCTGAGGGCTGCTTTGGATCGGTAATTGCAGCACACCCACTCTTTATGTAAGACCTTATCAGTGTGAGAAAAACACAGCTTTGCTTTGTGTGCGCGTGAACCTCGGGCGACTATTTTTAAACACCCATAGCAACCTTAATCCATCTTTAGCTGGATATGGGCTGACTCGGGCACCCGGATGATTTGGATATTACCATAACAGGCTTCTAATAAGGCTCTGGAGTATTCATGTGGCAGAGTCCAAGTCATCGGAGTCTGTAAAAAGTCCACCTCCGGGATTGGATAGAAACTCCTCCCTCCATTGTGAAATCTTAAGTGCATTTAACGTCACCAACGCAACACTGACATGACCACAGGGAGAAACTGGAAGGGGGGGGGGAATTGGAAAGGTCGAGGTGCTTAAACCGCAGTAAGAAAAAATCCCCCAGCCAACTTATTAAACCCCACTTGACCTTGAACGATTGAAGTCGGTGAAAGGCCGTGAAATTGTCGCCCGTCTCTGTTGCTTCTTTCAGTTTTCAGGGGGAATCATTGATCTATCCCCTCCTTTGCTCTTATGTTTTCAAAGTTTTCATCATCACAGCCGATGCCAAGCTGAGCCGTGGCCAGTATCCACAAGGCAAAAAATCCGCGAGGAGCACCTCAAACAAAGGTCAGATGTGAACAATCAAAAGCCTCCGCTATGCATTACAGTTTATCCAACGCTCGCTCATCAGTTCCACCAACGTTAGCGGTCTAGGGTCTATTTTACCACTGACTTTAGTTACTGTCTGGTGTAGATTTTGCAGTATTGTTCATCAAGGGGATAAAATATCACGGGGGGTGCACTTCACCTTCCAGAACTCATCACAGTTAATTTCACAGGTAATAAAGTCTGCTGTCTCCTTCATGGCAATCGATCAAAATGCAAACAAATGACTTGACTTTAACCCACCCGGCAGCTGTAACCACAGCACTCCGCCGCTAATCTGCACCGCATGTTTTCCATTAAAAACCCCACGTTGGCAAATTAGAATATCATGCCTCTTTACAGCGACTGATCAACTGAGAATTTATACAAGACTGAACATTTGTGACATCTAGCGCACGTCAGCAACCACAAACTACAATACGTGGTCACTATTGAGAAGGCACAGGGACATTTCAAATGCCAACATTTTAGCTGTTCCAGATTATTGTTACTCCAGAAACAAACGAGATCTAACTTGTTAATTAGCGAGCTTCAGAGGTGCGGGTCGATGGATTTTGGTACCTTTACACCGAGCCAGGCTGTTTCCACTGTATTCAGCCTTTATGCTAAGCTAACTGCTTGCCGGCCGTAGCTTCATATTTTCGCGTAGTGGTATTGATCTTCTCATTTAACTCTCCTCTAGAAGCGAATAAGCATATTTCCCAAAATGTCAAACTTTTTCTTTAAAGTTCTTTTCACTCGATGAAAAACAGCAACTTTTCCGTGGTTATTTCCAGAATACCATTAGGTTTAGACGACCTTTTAGCCAATAATATCATCACAAACTCGCCAAAAGTCATTTTAGTGGCCCGAATAGATACAACCTGTAGCTCACCAGCTGTGGTGCTGGGTCACGTCGCCCTGCTAATAAATGGCTCATATCTGCTCACATCTTTATCACCATCTATGTCAAGTAGAGCTTTTTCATACGCCGCCTGACTCATCCATGCAGGATACAACCGAGAGAGCCATTTTGAAATCCATTTCTGCCCACCTGCCCGCCTGGAAGATTTGTGTAAGACAACCCTCCATCGTGCAGGTAGAGCGGGAGTGGTTGAGGATTAATGGGAAGATTATAGACAAGCAAGATGCTTTCATTGGCTGTCCCCAATGCTGCACATCTGGAATGTCATGAACCGTGTGCTTTTTCAAAATGGACGATGTTAATATTTCTGCATTGCCCGTGTTTCTTTTCTTCACCCACGTGTGTACCTTTTACATTGGTGCTCTTTAGTGATAATCAGGGAAGCCTCTGAGGCTGAACAGACTGATATTTCATTACAGTCCCGCCACCTTCCCTCCACACTCATGCAACATTATTTCACCATCCTGCATCGGTGTTTTTATAGATTCAAATTCCAAATCTGAATATGTTGCAGGCTTTATAGGCATTTATATTTGGAGTAATTTAACAATTACAGCAGTCAATGCCATTGATGCAGCATGTCTTTCTTCTTTGTAAATCATTAACAAAAGCTGAGTTATAATGGATGTTTGCCAGCCTTGTAACATTGTGAAAAGGAGTTGAAAGGCAGAAAGTGGAAATGTAATGGTGCTGGCAGTGGAAGACCACTTTATTAGCTTGATTCACTTACTCCATTTTTAATTTTTTTTTTAGGCATGAAAAGCTCTCGCCTATGCGAGGGGAAACAGTTTGTTTAGAGGATCCAATTTAAGGGTAAAACGAGGTGAGGGTTTTTCTGTAAGAGAACAATAATTGAACTAATCCTGGCTTCCTGGGAGAGAGCCTTGCTAATAGCAGTCAATAGCTGAACAGGAGAGAAAAATAAGTGTTTGGTTTTGGTAAACACATCTGGATCATTTGCACACTCCACACTCCTGAAAATGAGCCAGAATATCCGCTGCCATCGTGATTGGTCACTTTGTTATGCTGTTGTACAAATTTTCTTTGCAGCACAAGCTTTAAAATGGTCTCAGTTGACCCCTTAGAAGTACACCCCCACAACGCCCACTGAACCCTGCACCAGCAAAACGTTACGTGCATAATTTCTGTCTTGCCAAGCAGATGTCGGTGTCTTTAAATATCTTCATTTGTATTCATGTAAGTATTTCCAAAGGAATGGAAGTCAACCCTTCACCTCAGGGCGAAGGAATGAGTCAATGTTTTCTTCTGCAGCTACAGTAGGAGTCGAGCAGAAACATCAAGATCGCCTCACAGGCAGTTTTATGCCATTAGGAGCACAGTGGTGTCAGCGTTTCTTTGAGCAGCTGTCAGTCAAAGCGATTTACAAAGTCCCAAAAAACTCTGCCAAGGGAATGACTAAAATTATCGAAAAAGAAGCCTCAACAGCGTGCGTTACATTTTCATTACTGAAAGCAAACTCGCTCACGGATGGTCTCCTATTCAGTAATAAAATGAGGCAGACCTTCCCACCATCGCTGATATCACAAGGCAAATGAAAGACTGTAAACACAGTTGCTATAAACCCAGCTTTACGCTTCAGGGACTTTGGCGCCGTTATTCCAATCACTTCCTGTTTGAAACATCTCCGCTTCCTGTCTCGGGTGGGGTGACAGCCCAATCTGTGTTTGTTCCGGCGGTGAGAGACGCCCCCTCACGCTGCCACAAGCGTGAACAAACGGGGACAAACAGACAGTTACTCTGCGAGTTTAAAATGCTCCTTGAGAGATTTTTGTCCCCGCTGTGACGGGATTGGTTCGGGATACACTTTCATGTTTCTTTGCCAGTGATTAAGAGAAGGCTTTCATGCCCGACCAAACACGCTGCAACTGGAAGTATCATTAAACATGTTTATGGATATAAAACCACAATTTTGGTGTACACTGACATTTTCCTCTCGGAAAAAGGGGTTCCTGTTTGAAATATTACGTCCATCAAATATGAAGTAAATCCCTGTCTGCTTCGCTCTCTCTTGTTGTTTGTATTGACATTTTGCTTTCAGAAAGAATAGTAGATTAGCACGGTTACAATATTTAGCTTTTTGTTATGAATTAATTTATATTCGAGGCTGCTTCCCTAATAAATTGCAGCTTTTGTGTTCCTGTTTTTAAGCATAAAATGTCGTTATTAGACAGCAGGCGATTTATCCCTTTGGGTTCAGCTTTGTCTAGCAGCACACTCATGTATGTCGAATGGATTCATATAAATTATGTCAGGATTTATTGACTATTGAATGAAGGTGTTTTGAGGTTTTTGGGACAACTCTCTTGAGTCTGTCAGTAACAAACAGAATTTGGGTCTAATTCACTGAATGAACTTCCCTCAAGCAATCTTCAAAGTTTATTTCTATAGACATAAGGCCGACATAGGGATATGCATCGTTCATCTTTGTAAGTGTCAGGTTTTCGATGTGATTCTACAACTAAACAAAACAACAAAAGTGAGAAACAATGAATGAAAAGCCAGAGCTGATATGAACTGAAACAATAAATGAACTGCACTGATCGCAACCTTGTGGGAAAGATGCAATCTTTATCTTTTGCTTGTGTCTACAGGAAACTACTGGCGTCTGTTTACTTGAGCCTCACTCTGGGATCTGTTACAAATGCTTTAAGCTCAGCCTTGGGACTATTTTAAAGCCGCTTCCAATAGGGCTGTTGTTAGGCAGGGTGGAAACGGGCTTCCCACTTAATTCCACCTGCAGTGATATAGCCACTGAGCTGTGTGTGTGTGTGTGTGTGTGCGTGTGTTTTAGTGGTGGAGGAGGTCTAAACTATATCGAGCTCCTGTAATATGACCAACTCTTTTTTTCGTCCCTCCTGTGTAGGAGGGCAAATGGATAAAATGGAGTTCAATTTATGCTCGCATCATTGTACATTAAGGTACTTGCTATCACCCCTCACCGTCTGCAACACACACACACAGGCTTATCATGTATCAGAAAAATAGCGTTTTGTTCCAATTATAGCCTCTCGGCCACAAAGTATGGTGCCATTGGTCCAGTCCCTGGGGTGTCCAAGCCAGAAATTGAAAATCAAGTCCTTGGTTATGTGTGCCAGTTGAGCCTGGCTTGAGCATCCCGTCCCTATACATGCACTCACACACACATATTCACTAATGTGCAATTTCGTTTTGTGACAAAGCCCCCTCTCCCTGACGGCCGAGCTGATGTATGTGACACCTTAGACTTCCAACCAATTCTCGTCCATCTCTCAAGAGATGAGCAGTGATGAGATACTGAGACTGTCACTCGAGCAACCTGTTTCTCATCGGCTCGACATGAACGCGAGATTCAATGCATATTATAATTTAGAACTTGTCAACATTTACAGTATCTGCAACCCAGACCCTAACACAAGTCCTAGGATTTCAGAGGGTAGTGCTGCAGAACAAGTACTGTCAACACCAGCCACAGTCTGTCAGGAGAAGGGATACAGAAAAGTAAAGTTTTTCACTCGTCCACCAAATGCCCTCAGACTTTTCCAAGCCATTCAAAGTCCTGCCACTCCCATCTGCCCAGCCATCACCTCATTCCCCTCACCTGAGCTTCCCTGCCCATCTTCTTACCTGCCCTTCAGTCCCTCATAAGTTACTCCCTACATTTACAGGTTCCCTGCTTTTGTTCAGTGTTGGTTCGTCCTGGTTTGCTGGAGTCCATTAGTTGTGTTGCCGTCTTGTTTTTTAGACATTTCCCCCCTGTGCTTCTGACTCCTGAACCTGGACCTACCTGTTGCCTGTCTTCCTGCCTGCCTAGTACCTGCATGTATGTTAACAGAGTACAAATACATCCTTGAACTGCTGCAGTCTGCCTGTGTTGTCTGCACTTGAGTCCTATCCCTGCTACCCACCTTAAGATACAGAGCATATAAAAATCAATTTAAGCAACTCTCATACTTTATTAGCTTTATACCTAAGTATGTTTTGAGCTGTTCAAGGGGGCCTGGTCCCAAAAGCGAACATTTGGATTTCTGCACTGATTTAGTAACTTCTTTTATACCACAGTCCAATAAGGAGGTAACCATATCACCATACAACATAATATTGCTTGGGAGGAAAATGCATTATGATCCCAGTTGCTCGCGTGTAGCACTGTCCATCTTTGAGCAGCTGAAATGATGAAGGCTGAAAAAATTGACTTTTTAAAGCGCAAATCTTAGCCCATAGTAGTCACTTTTTCTTTTCTTTTTTTAAGCTATTTAATAATCAACAAAGTAATTAGCCCTGTCACATTCATATCATTCCCATTTTGTTCTGTCTGGCAGGAAAAGCTGTGAATCTCAGTTACACTCTTGACGACAACATTTAGTCTCCTCACTGACACTGCCTTTTAAAGTCGGCCTCTTTCACAGCCCATAAGACATCCCTCACACGGGATCACTAATGCTCTCCAAGAGCTGAAAAAGGCTCTGTCACTGCTGTTTACTGTGCATTACCTCGGGCTCGCCTATTCTCTCCGCAAAGCATCCCATTGCTTCTCCAGTCAAACTGCCACTAGAAGTCGCGCTGTAAAGCCAAAACAGCTCACTTAGTCCTGCGACAGGGTGACTGCAGCAAGACCGTGCAAGTGGATTTGACTAATTAAAGTCAAAATGAAGTGTTGTCTGTTTATCGCACCCAAAGCACAGCGTAAATTATGGTGGGAGGGTGGAAGGGAAACTGAGATTCCTCAATCTCAACAACCAAGAGCTTCTTCTGGAGTCCACTTGAAAATGGCCGGAATATGAGATGCATCCTTTTTTTTTTCCTTTTTCTTTTCTGCTGCTGCGCGCAGAATGTGTTTCTGTCATGAAAGGTCTCTCTGCAAGCTGGAAATCACGTTTGACAAAGCGCTGAGTGATGCACGTATAATCACTGGCATGACACCATGCAACAGTCACTACTGGCGGCTGGCAATGATGACACTTCTCTTTCATCACGTGATCAGTTTGTTGGGTGTCGAAGCAAAAAAAAAAAAAAAAGGGAATAAACCGCCTGATGTTTCTTGCACCCGTTCTTGTCTTTTTCTGGCGCTGTGTGCGTTCTCAAGCAGGTGATGTGTAAGAAAGGTACTGAGGCTGTTCATTGAAAACCTTTTGGGAGTCAAACCCAATTCATGTTTGGCTTCTTCCACTCAGCTTTTCTAATTAATATCTACCTCAGCGCTGGATAGCATTTCCCTGCCAACCTTGTGTGTGAGTGCGTGTGTCACTTCAAACAGTTCATTTCTGATTTTTCTCCCTGGGAAATTCTGCACCAGCACCCACGGGCAAGATTTGCTCACAAGACCCAGCTTGTCTGTAATTCACACATGCATTGCAGTCGCAGCCTAATAAGAAATGCATCACTCTTAAAGATGCGTGTGAACACCGACCTCTCGACGAATCTGTCCAGCAAAGGGGTCAGGTCTGTCAAGAAGTCTCTCTGCTTTGTCCCCCTGACAATGTGTGCATCATTATTGTGGTACCGTGGATGAGAGGTGCAGCGAACACATCATTCAGCGGGGATACGTCGGCTTAAAGCGTCACCGCACTGCAACAACGCAAGAACTTGCTGTCCTCGCACACGCTTTGGGACTTGAACAATGTCCCAGGGGCTGCTGCATGATAACGCACGGAGGTTCACATCACAAGGGCTCCAGGCATGAATATTCTCAGGATACTAAAATTAATTGCTCACAGTGGTTGTCCTGTGTCAGCATGGTGTTGTTTTGGGGGATGTCACTTCTACAATGCTGTGGAGATTGAATGTGAATCTTGATGTAGAAAGATGATTTTCAGATAACTTTTTCATCAAGATGTTGGTTGAATCATTTAGTAGCTGTGGTACAAATATTTCACAGTCCCCAGAAAAGATGGGGGATGGAATAGCAAACACTTCTGGATCATCTAACCGTCAGAAAGTCTGTGCGGCTTAATGGACCAGTGAAATTGGGGCTTGCTTGAATCAAATATACACCCGGCGGCTTCTGCTTCTAGTTAGAGCCATTGCATCATTGCTGTCATCAAGAAGCAACACTTTGTGACAGAATGGGTGCAGGGATGCCTTTTTTTCTTTAACCAAATCCGCTCCACACTGAGGGCATGTGCAAAACGACCCTCTGATTGACAATGTAGATTTGCAGCTCATTCAATGAAAGAAAACTCAAGCAAGGTAGCTGTTCTTCGAGTAACACTTTTTTCCTTGCACATTCTGACTCATATGTAAACGCTAAGACAAGGTCAGAAACAGGGGGGGGGGGGGATTTGAAAATTAATCCAAAACCTTTAATACAGGCTGAGCTGAAAATCTATCATTTCATCAATCGTTCGCGCGGATTTCTGAGCGCTGTCCAAGGTGCTGACCGCGCGTCTATTTGAATGCGCTCCACCGCAGGAGAAGCCGCACACGCACACACGCACACACACGCACACACAGCCTCTGTGTGCGGCTCGGTATAGCCTTGAACACCCTCAGGTATATACGACCGAGTAGCATCTCACCTTCAACTTCGTCTTCGGGCAGGTTCACCGGGGCGCTGTAGGAGAGGATGTCGGGGATGGTGCAGATCCCCCGGTACATCAGCGTGGAGGTTACTGGATGCATCGGCATGGCGGCGACCTTTGGCTGCCACCTGCGCCCTGGTCATGCAGGAATGTCTACAGAGAGGACCCCAACTTCCCCCCACGGTCACCGAGGGAGCGGAGAAGCGAGTCCATGGATGGGGGAGAGGGCTGAGGTGGGATTCCGCAGCGTGTCAGCCGAAATCTTGCTTTTGGAAGAGCAGGAAAAATGTAGGGGGGGGTCTTACCTCATTGCAGTTTTATTCGCTTGAAAAACAATGACCTGATCAACACACAAAATCACTGGATGTAGATATAAAAAAAGGAAAAAGCTACCTCAGACCGAGACAACGCGCACACACAGACGCCGCCGCCAACCGAGACGAGCTCCTCTCAGCTAATTAGTGCAGGTTATCGGCGTCTGCCGCAGATTTGTGCCTTATCAAATCCAGCGCTTGTCTGTGGTGCGAGTCCCCGCCCGCCCCGCGGTCGTCTGCTGCGAACATAAATTCATGCATCCACTTGTTGGATACCTGCGCTCACTTGACGCACTCCGTCCTCAGGATCCCGGCCGCCTTCAGGGTTAATCCACGGTCCACAGGGGCGACGCGAGAGCCATGAAGGCTCGACGAGGAGCGAAGCCTCGTCCGCTGAAGACGAATATGACGCGGTTACAGGTTAAGCGCGTGTCCGCATCCCTGTCGCTCGCTCGCCCTTAATTGGTCAAAGGTGCGGGTGCAGATCCAGCTGTTGCACCTTCAGTGGAGGAGGGTTTGTTGTTGTTGTTGTTGTTGTTGTTGTTGTTGTTTGTTGTTGTAAAAGGAAGCTCTCTGTGTGGATCCGATATGTAGTCAGGCTCTCTCTCTCTCTCTCTCTCTCATCCATACGTCCGTTACACTCACTCTGTATGGGTGTAGGCAATCCCTTCCGAATAACACACAAACCCGGGGGGGGGGGGGGGGGGGGGGGGGGGGGGGGGGGGGGGGGGGGGGGGGGGGGGGGGGGGGGGGGGGGGGGGGGGGGGGGGGGG
>JAVQJF010092871.1:0-18800 GCA_036023855.1 Gadopsis marmoratus
GACCCCCGAACCCACTCTGGAGTAAAACAACACCGGACGTCATCTTGAGATAATCTTTGCTGCCAGACCCGAACGTGGCCGCAGCAGCAGGCGGAGCGGCGGGTCCCGGTCCCTAAACATTAATTGACTGGCGGTCTATTGTGACACACGCCCTTTTAGTTTTGGGTTGTTGGTTTTTTTTTTTGGTTTTTTTTAATTCCCAGAAACACACGTGACCCATATTTTTACATAATTCTTTTCGATGTAAAGAAATGGTCGAGATGAAAACGGATCCTGCACGGCTCTTGTGTGTGCGTGCGCGCGCGCGTGCGTGCGTGTCGAGGCAAAGAAAAGCCGCTGGTTGCTCTATTCTCCGGTAAAGGGCGGATTAGCGGATCGGGGGTCCAGGGCACAATGCCCGGCCCGAGCGCCATAAAGCACCGTAGTTTATCCAATTACCGACTTAACGTCAATCAACTTCGTTACTTGCGCAGCGACATCTGAGCCGGTTACAACGCGCCTCTGTGGTTAAACACCGTTTCGGTCGCGTTGACTGTTCGGCAGCATCGGCCGCACAAAGTGGCGCTTTACGGCGACATGTTGAGACTTTTAACGCGCCACGTGCACATAGAAGGGCAGCAATCATCTCACAGCAGTTGTGTCGTTTTAATGACGGTAAATAATTACACAATCAGATGTATTAGTGTTGCGCAACAATAATTCAGTTATTTTAATTTATAGAATTTACTCTATTTGAAGGGCGGCGCAGCCTTGATGTGTATTAATTTAAATGTCCGTAAATATAATTTAACATTTTTATTAGCTTAGTACTTTAATTGCTCTTTTTGTGATCGTTGACTTTTACAAAAAAAAATTTTTTTTAACGCGATTTCTGCGTGAAATGTGACCTTTTTAATTCCGTGGGCAACAGCAACGTGCTGTTTCTGTTTTTAACTTCACAGCGTAAACACGTCGTGTTGCCTCAAGTTTGTTTTTTTTTTTTTTTAACTTTACTTTCCAAACGTTCAGGCCGCATAGTTGAGCGTTGTTACGGAACATACCATATTAATCTTAAGCTCTTGGGCACATATGAAAAGGAGCACAGGTTTGACCCTTTATTTGGGGGGAAAGAAAGAAGCGGCCCGTGAACCTGCGGATGTATGAACGGGAACAGATGCGCCCATTGGTCTCGTGCAGCCCGGGCGCATCTTTGAGCGCGTTAAAGAGATTTTCATGCTGAACAAAAGCAGCTGCCACACCTTTTCTCCCGCCACTAAGCTAATTCATGCAGGACCTCTGCGTTTTGTATATTGATTTTATAATCACTTTAGCTCCGGAGCAGAAGAAAAGGGGGACAGAGCAGGAGCTGGTTAAGAAAGACCTACAACCAAACTCTTTTTTTCTTTTACTCCAGGTTTATTTTAATCGGGAGGGGGGGGGGGGGTGTCTGCGTGGGCCAGTCCTCGAGGCTCGCACGGGGGATTAAGTGTTTTCTGAATATAAAAGCGCGTGTTCTCCTTCCTTGATGACATTGGTGATAAGCACGCGAGTGTGATCTGGACCAAAATGGCGGCGGTAGCGTGTTTCCATACATATAGGCCTTATAGACACCCCCCCCCCACAACAGGTTGGTGGCTGCAACAAACTCCGGACAGTCACTTCTCAGCCCGGATGAGTTCTGTCCTCGCGCACAGCCTGAAGCCTTAAAAAAAGATGAGGCTCGTGTCTCGTGTGCGAGCCGTGAGCTGCACCCTTCACTCCAACTCTGCCCTGGATTTTACTCAAAGACCTGCCAAGTGACGTGCACTTTCTAGCAAAACAGGCTTCCGCCACTGGAGAACCGTTGGACGGTGCAGCAGGGCCCGAGTTCAGGAGCCGCGAGGCGAACCGTGAACGCTCTTATTGGCAAACCGGTAAAGTCTGGCACCATCCAAAGGACCAATAATTGGGTCAAAAAGACTTAAAAGAAACAACAAAAAACGTATTCTGCTGCACAGAAATCTATTTCCTTTAGACCTTTTAGTATGTTTCCTTGTGGGAACGCTGGGCCACATCATTCCTACTGTAATTACATTAAGTGGCCACAAGCTAAATGCCATGGACCCACCGATCTGGAGGGTTCACAGGACGTGCACACATTTAGCAGCCTTAGGTGCTGCCATTATCCTTAAATGTATTAACCGCAGTTACCTTTATTCTGATTGTGCTTTCAGTGTGCGGTGTTATACATGAACCTGCTCTGTGTGTGTGTGTGGTGATGATGATGATGATGATGATGATGATGATGCAGTGCCGGAGAAGCACCACTGCTGCCAAGGCGACACGAACGCAGCGCCGTTAATTGCACGTGTTCCTGCAACAGCGTGAGGAGTCCGGGTGGAGCGGCCTCACCTCCCCGCTCGTCCTAATGAGTGCGTGTGTCTCCTGCAGGGCTCCGTGGAGGCGCAGTGTGGGCTCGTGCTGAACGGCCAGGGGGGCGTCATCCGGAGAGGTAAGGGCCCCCCACCACCACCACCCGTCCTCTGTTGTTGCACCGGAGGCCGCGAGCAGGCAGGGGTGTCGACAAGACAGCGAGCAGACAGACAAACAGCGCGCCCCCTCTTGTCTGCTGTCAACATGTTACACGTTGCTCCATCGTCTCGCCTGTTTAAACGCCGACACGCCGCCGAGACGCTGCTCCCCATTTCCCACTGTATGAAATGGACTGTCACTCAACACCTGGCAGCCACCCCAAACCCCGTCTTTGACCCCCCCCCCAAAAAAAAAAAACATTAAAACGCCAACAAAGTCATGAATTAAAATGGCACAGATTTGATGCTACTCTGACATAGTATCTGCGTCGCGACAGACTCTTTACTTTCTCCTTTTTTAAGTCAAACCTGTAGGCTGCGTTTTAATGTAACATGCATGTTTAAACACGTGCCGGCGACGATCCTCCCTCTCTTCTGCAAATCAAACCAAAACAGGAGGACAAACGGTGAACAGAACAGCTTAGTTATGTTCGCTGCAACGTCTATTTTTAATGCCAAGGAAGGTTCATTTAAGTTGCACAGTCCCTTCATTTCATCGTCTAAACCCACAAATTCAGCAAAACTCTAAAACAATTTACGTCACAGCGTTTAAAGGGCTGGGAGGCTTAATTTAAACCAACTACTCGCCTACAAATTAAATCACATGCCCATAATGTCTTGTTGTAGGTGAATACGTTTAATTCGGTTATTTTCAGAAAACCGAAAATAACGTTCATGTGTGAGAAGATTACTTTTTTATTTAGCCGTTTTCATTTGATTGCTTCTGAGCGAATCCTGCTCCATTTCATTTCATCTTTATGCATTTGTGCGCTGCGGTGTGAACCGTTTCACAGGAATCATTCTGTTGCCTTTTTTTTGTTTTTTTGTTGGGTTTTTTTTAAGAGCAGTAGCTCTAAAATAATTGTTGTTTCAGGTTCATACGAGAAACAACAATTAATTTATTTATATATATCTATATATATAGATATAGATATATATGTGTGTTTGATCACAGACTGTATAGCTTTTAAAAGGCTGGGACGTGGACTCGGCCCGCACCAACACACAGCAGGGCAGCCGGTTCCAACGTGATGTGGACCTGCTGTCGGGCCCATCGAAGCCTGCTGCTGGGTGCGTTTATTTTCTGTGCGCTTTAGTCGGGACCGTGTGCAGAGAGAGGGGAAGGCTGCGTCTCGGGTTTAATTTTTCATCAGCTCTGCCTAGGTGTTGGGGCTTTTCTCTCGGATTGACGCGGGATTCCCTTCGCCATCACTTTCGGTTAACGGCGCGCCGTATTTGGCCCTGAGCTCAGCCGCTGCAACCATCACAACCAATAATCTTTGCTTTACCTCCCGCTCCCGTATCGATAGCTTCTCTCGCCCCGGGCGGACGCTTTGATATGCTAATGCCGAGCGGGGCCCCCGGATTCAGCCGAGATCATATTAATGTTGTTCTTTCTGACTGCGGCTTTGGCGGCATGAATATTCACACAGCCTTTTTGAAAAAGGAGGAGAGAAAAAAAAAAAAAAAAAGAAGAAAAATATCAGTCAAGAAACGCGGATCCTACTTAGGAGGAGTCGTCTGTGTTTTTAATCACCCCGCTCTCCGTCTTCCAGTTCGGCTCCAAACAGCAGAGACTCGCAGATCAAGCTGATCTGTCAGGCGCGCGCCCCCGCCACCACGGCCCGTGCACGCGCCTCCCTCTTCCCTGTCAAGACGTCGGCTCTCTTTTCCTTTTCTTCCCTTTCTTTTTTTTCTGCAGCTATAAACATTGTTGTTAAAATATGAGCAGGATGACATTTGGCCCGCGTCTCTTTTCCTTTAATTTTCATGGCAAAACTCGTAAAGAGGCGCTTGATTCCGCGTGTGATCCCGCCCGCCGCTCGCGCCGCAGCCCGAGGCTACTCTCCGCTGCTTAAATACCGCTATCGCCTCTGGGCCCGCGCGCTCCGCTGACTGCACTACCGGCAGCAGCAGCAGCTCCTCGCGCTTTGCCCTTGGCAACATAAAATACAAACTACTTTGAATCAAAACATTTTTAGGGGAATTAATGTGATGTGAACCCGCGGCTGTCGGAGGCGCGGGCGCGCGCGCGCGCGAGCCTGACAGACAGGTCTGCCCGGTGCGTGTCACATGTAGACACGCACGCACGCACACGCACACACGCACACACACACAGAGAGGAGTCCAAGCTTAACCAACAGTATCAATCGATTCCCTGGACCTGCAGCCGTCCGGTTTCTCCGACAGCCCGGGTGAAACACCAGCCCCACACAGCCTCGCACGAAGCGCTGCCCCGCCGGAGCCCAACGGGCTCGTGCTGCCGCGTCACGTCGAGTCGCCGTCCAGGTGAGGCCGCCGTCCGCGGCGCTGAACCCGGGTGACGCGTGTTTGAGGCTACAGGTCTGTTCTGCCTTCCGGCGGCCAGAAACACGATGCGAGGCTGGCACATTTCTGCTGACTGTGAATAATAGATTTCAGAGCAAAAATATAGGTTACAGTTGGTCATATATATATATATATATATATATATATATATATTAGCTGGTGGCCAAGTTGCCCCGAAAAGATTGGCATGCGCAGCCAATCTTCGCCCTGCAGCGTTGTTCTATTCGGCCTAAATGGCGTCTTTTTTTCTTCTTCTCCATTCCATCATATCCAGCGCGGCCTAATAACAAAGCGACACACCCTGCTGTTAGAGTTGATAATGAGGCGGATGAATAATAGAATATAGCCTACAGTACATCAGACATGAACCTTGCGTTTCAGCTGCTTGGGACGTTAGTTCAAGTGAAAGTTTAATAATAATGGGGCCTACTCAGAGCAGTCGGTATATTCCAGGAGGACCCGGCAACACTGATTCAGATGCAGTTAATAATGTGAAAGGGCCTTCGCTGCACCATCAAATCCACACTCGGTTATTCACACATCCAGGAGCCTGGAGTCCACAATGAAATCAACTTGGTGGTTGGTGGAAGGCAATTAAAGGAAGGTTTTGTTTTCCCCTCCTGGGATTACAGTGCGTTCCCTTACATACAGAGAAATATTGAGCTGAAACAGAAATATAAATATATGTACACACACAAAAAACACAGCTAAATGTAATATTTAACTAGTGAAAAGTCTGAGAAACACATTGATTGGTGGTGGTGATTGAAGATATTGATCCTGTATGGGCTGAGATGTTTTCTGGTTTAAGTTTCGTATAACAGTCATATTTTAATATATATTATATTTACAGCTATACTGTGGTAAAGGCTCTTTTGTATTTTCCAGATGAACCAAAAGGATTAATTGTCATGTGATGGGTTAAGAACAATTTCCAGCTTCTTAATAGGCCATTTAAAAATCCATTAGATTATCTGAGAAATGTGGCGCCACAAAGATGAAAACAGGGCTGTTTTTCTTGGCTCACATTTTGGAGATGTATGGATTTCACTGGACAGTGACAGAGGAAAAACAAAATAAGTGTAGATAATATAAAAATATCAAGTTTGATAAATGATTTTGGTGGAAAAGCTAGACAAGAAACATTTCCATTCTGTGTGACTGGCTGCACTGATGCATCACAAAAGCACACTTCCTGTTTGCTCACAGATATGTAGTTGGATTTTGTAGCTTGAATCAAGTCCTGGCATGTGTGATTCCTTCAAATAAGAACCAGTTTGCACACAGCTAAAGCCACCAACTAAAAACAGAGTTGGGTTTTAGGATATACACTGGTCCTTGCATCTTTATCAGACCAAAATGTACACATTTTCTGTGAGTCGAGGATTTTCAAGCTCTAAATTGATTTTTATTGGATGCCTTCAGTACAGCCCTGAAAGCACCTACGCTGAAAGTAAAGAAAAAGGCTCCTTGCAGCTGTTGTGGTAAAAAAAAAAAAACAGCGTCCACTAAAAACTTGCAGCATTAATTGCAAAAAAGGCTGTTAATATTATTATCTTTGCAGAACATGAGAAAATCCTCCTTGTCTTGTCGATACTTCACTGATCAGTATCCAGTCAAATGTAAAAATACTATAAATCTCCAGATTATAACAGCTGTTTATATGGAAGAAAGAGAAATTCTACAGGCAGTGCACTGATAGTTTGGTGTATGCATATTTAAATGCAAACAGTGGAACTCAACATCCAGAATACCTGGATCTTGGTTGTTTTTATTATAATATACTTTTAAATCAGCATTATTAAATAAGCGCCGAAGTGTTACTGGCATAGTGCAACAACAAGTTTATTTTAAAATCCCAATGATAAACCTTTCTAAAAATTAATTTCCCTGAAACATCCCAGCTTGCATCTTCATATGCGCTCTCCCACATCAAAAAACAAATAGCACAAAGGTGTGGTTGCATTATTATCTGTACACGGTTAAAAACAAACTGTAAAATGTGCCAGAAGTTGGGTCAGCATTCCTATGGAAGCCTGGTATTCATGTTAAATGGCCTATCATTAGACCCTGAACTAGTACACGGAAGTACAAATGGTGCTGCTGCATGTGGCACCTAAACATAGATAAATATCAAATCGCGTTGAAATCTGCTGGACTGCTCCACCATTCTTTGTTTAATGGTTCCACTTTTCTGCTGCATTATTTCAGCTTCATGTTGCCTTATCTGCTGAAAAACCACCCAGCATCATTAGAGAAATAAACATAAACACACAGCCTGTTAATTAGCACAGCTCCATGTCGGCCTCCTCCAAACTGAAGTGATCGGAAACTGGATATTATGGGCTTCTTAAAATTAAAATAAACCATTTTAAAACTTTATCTGAACCCCCCCTGAAGAAACAGAAAAAGCTGAGAACAGGGCTGTTTTCCTTAGTTAAACAAAAGATGACATTTTTGGTTTTTAATAGGACAGCAACAAAGTAGGCTGCATCATTAATTTGTGTTATGTTTAGAGGTGAACAGAAATGTGTGTGACCAAATAGGTAGTTCATATAAAAATGTCAATTTTGATGTTATAACACAAGTCTTTACTGGTGAGCATCTTTACAGTGGGATTGTGCAGCACTGGCCGTTCGCAGTCATTTGATGGTCACTTTTTTTGGCCAGTTGAATGACTTCAGACAGCCTGTTTCTGGCCACTGATGTCGTCTTGCTGAAGGCCGACATGCTGTGCTTAGCTGTGCTCACCGTGTGTTATGTGGACCTTAATCAGTGCTGTTCATCCACGCTGAACCCCGTTCTATAACAAGTGTGCTGCGTTTGTGTGCAGGGGGGACGTGTGTGGTGAACCCAACAGATCTGTTCTGCTCGGTACCGGGCCGACTGTCGCTGCTCAGCTCCACCTCCAAGTACAAAGTCACCATCGCAGAGGTGAAAAGAAGACTGTCCCCACCAGAGTGCCTCAACGCCTCCCTTCTGGGCGGCATTCTGCGCAGGTCAGTACAAACACGCACGGGGCAGAAGAGATAACTTCAACGGATCTGAATGCAACGACTGATGAGAGTATACGGATTTAAAGACAAATCAAACTATAGAGTCTTTCAATGTTCGGCTTGACGTGATGAATCTTTAAATGTCATCTCATCTTATTGCAGCATTGTGGCTCCATGTAGAACCATTTCATCTTTGCTGCTGCAGAGAACTTTACCGAGTTGTTGACGCTCAACATCATCCCGGGGAGAGAGACAAAACTTTAAAAAACACAGTCCATCTTGCAGCAGCTGGGTTATATAAGAATAAAAGTGTTTAAGTGTAATAGTGAAAGAACAACAGGATTATCTTGCAGTGCACAACAACAAAAAATAATAATGTAACATTACAAGATTGAGAGAGGGAGCTGCAGGGCAAATTTTTTGGATTGTATTAGATTATCATATTGTTTCAGTTATTTTGTCCACCCTCTGCATGTGGACTAACACAACTAAATTGAAGTTAAGAGGCGAGTGCGATAGCGAGGGATTTTAAAATGCGTTTTTAAAGCGTAAATCTGGCTGGTGAGCATTGGAGAGCGCCACCTGAGTCTGTGGAGCCCTCAGATGAAACGGAGGATGTACAGCAGCGCCCACTAAAGGCTATTGTAGGTCGAATGAGGGTCCGGGGCTGCACGCGCCGCCATGCCCAGGGAGCCAGAGGGAGGCGAGACCAGGCCAAAGTATGCCAGGATCAGAGGAACCAGAGGAAAGCAAGAGTTGCCAGCGCTGTATTATTGATGAGGCGGAGAGAGAAAGGGAAAGGAGGGGGGGTGGGAGGGGGAGAGCAGAGAGAATATGGCCGCTCCTACAAGATGAGGCATCGACAAAGCAAAGCATGGAACGATCGTGCAAATAGAGGTGTTGCTCCTCATCCACGGAGCAAAAATCAATCACATGAAGTTATTCTAACAGGTGAGAGCCTGAACTGTGTGTCGGTGTCAGCTGGCAAAGTGTCAGAACCACGATCACGTCGATGTGCAGCAGACGTCTGTTTGGATGCTGCTTTGTAACAGAATGACAGAAAACCCTCAGTCATTTTACATAACTATAGCTATGTCTAAAGAAAGCATATTTAATATATAATGAGATGACATGTTTTAATTTGACACTCTTTGATTTTAAGCTTAATTCTGTCAAATCAAAGCAAATCTATATTCTTCCATCCTTACTTGCAAGACTTAATTAAACCGCCTGTTTTCCTCTGTAGAATAAGGAGGCCAGATCATTTTATTTGTATTTGGTTCCTATAAAAGGGCAACGGTGGGATGACGTGGAATTTGTGATGTAAAAAATAAATTATAAAATGCTACTTTACTTTTCCACAGAGCAAAGTCTAAGAACGGAGGCCGGTGTCTTCGTGAGAAATTAGACCGTCTAGGCCTCAACCTGCCGGCAGGACGGAGGAAAGCTGCCAACGTCACGCTGCTCACCTCCCTGGTGGAAGGTACAAAAAAAAACAAAAAAAAACCTCCAGAGTGTTTGAGGTATACTTTGATTTCATATTCCGGGTTTTCATATTGGATCCTTTTGGCGGTTGTTTCATCCTTCGTCTGTTTGCTCCTGGTTTTGTTCTCAGGTGAGGCGCTCCACCTGGCGAGGGACTTTGGCTACACCTGCGAGACAGAGTTTCCCAGCAAGGCAGTGGGGGAACACTTGGCGAGGCAGCACAGCGAGCCGAAAGAAACCAGCGCACGCAAGAAAATGGTTCTGGCTACAAAGTGAGAATCCAAACATACACTTAAAACACTGAAACTTAAATTTCAGAGCTTCAATTGTTTTTGTAGAGTCGCAGAAAGATGGGTTCTATCCTGAAATTCTCCTGATGTCAGTGTTTTCATTTCTTGGCCATGATTGAGCCACCGGGTCAAAGGGTCCAGGTTTAAGTTAGTGTTCGTCTATGGGTCTACTGGTGTAGGTGAAATTATACAATCAATTCCAGAGCTGCAGCAGGGTCAAGAAAAAATGATAATTTTCAAACCAATTCTTTGCTAAAAAATAAAAATAAATAAAAGCACAAAAGCTATTAGGTTGTATCGGGGTATGTGAGAGTCAGACAACTGAATGAAGGCTTATGGAAGGTTTGGTTAACAAGAACAATATATAAAAACACAAGAGGGGGAAGTGTCTTATTTCTAACCACACACACTTTATGCATAGAAGATCTACTGGATTTTAATTTTAAGATATTGTGCTCACACATTTTAGGCAATCAGGCTTATGTTTATCTAACAGCATGAGCTGCATTTACTGTAAGTTCCTTTAAGCACCATCGCACATCAAGTGCCGAACGTGTTGAGGGGAAACAGCTCCCACTCTTATCCAGCTAAGTTGATTTTCTTTTTCCGACAAAAAAAAGTCAACCTAACAACGATTTCAACACTGAATGAAATCCAAGAAGACGGCGTGGACTCATATTGAAAACCAACTTTGATTCTACGTTTGCAGATTTTTTGATGTCATGTTGTGAAAGTGTGCTGCTCGTTTCTCGGATCGACAGTGAATGCGTCTCGCTCCTGATCCGAAATGATGAGGATGGGTGCAAGAAAAAGAAGAAAAAAAAAAAAGGACACAAATTGCGACGGTTGTGTTGGAGACAGATGGTAAACCCTCATTCCCTCCCTTCCTTCTGTCTGTCTGTCAGGCAAATCTGTAAGGAGTTCCAGGACTTATTGAGCCAAGACCGTTCTCCTCTGGGCTCCTCCAGACCGACCCCCATCCTGGACCTGGACATCCAGAGACACCTCACACACTTCAGGTAACACACACACGCTTTTTACACAGACTTAAAGGACCACATGTTTCCAGGCGAGAATCACTCTAAACACTTAAAAAGTGTGGACAGGTTTTCTTGCAGAGCCCCGGCTGCTCTCCGTTTTGGCTCAGACTGCTTTGCCATTTTCGAAAGATGCAGCTGTGCAGTTTGTTATTTGGCACGAAACGGCAGAGGAGGAGGGAAGAGCGGCTTGTTAGCGGCAAATGTCACATTCATGGCGTCACCCTTTGCGGAATATAAAAAGTTTTACCAACCCTCCAAAGGGAGATGTAGTGCAGAGTGCTGGGCAGAGAAGTAAGATGTGAGCTCAGCTGTCTGAACACAGTCGTGACGGATTGAATTAAAGGTCGGGCTGAGCGGTGACCACACATGTAGCTCTGCCTGAGGATCACGTAAGGCAGACAAACCAGTATCACATTGCAATGTTTATTCTTACAAATTATTTTAAGGCCATTTATCATTTATCTTACCTCATATGTCCTCTGTTACCCTGCAGTCTTGTTGTGCTTTTACATCTTTGCTGGCTTTAATTAACGTCACGATTCAGATGCGTTTCCATTATTGGATATTGGATTGTGGTGTAAACGGTTTTACGACGACAAGCACAAATAGAATTTAAAGAGCGTTCTGGTGTATGCTGGAGTAGAATTGGGTGCAAACTCTTGCTGATTTTTGTTTAAGGAAAGTCAAATTAAAATATGGTTGTTTGTGACTGGATCTTTAAAGACCCTTACAGCTACTGTATGCTTTGAAGTCGTCATGTATAATAATATCTGTATTAAGGCTGCAACTAAGAATTATTTTCATTGATGATTTCTTTGTCTGGTCTATAAAATGTCAGGAAATAGGGAAAAATGCCCGTCACAAAGCCCAGGGGGAAGTCTTCAATTGTCTTTTTTTCCCTGATTCAGTCATAAACCTAGAAATATTATACAACAGAAATATGACAATACAAAGGAAAGCAGCAAATCCTCACAGCTGAGAAGGTCAAACGAGGGAGAATTATATAACTGTTAATCGATTATCAAAATAGTTGCCAGATATTTTTTTGCCGATCAGCTAATCCGTGAATCGACTCATCGATTCAGCTCTAATCTGTAGGCAATATGTTTAAACCTGACAGAATCGAGGCCTAGAATTCAGAGTTTCCCCCAGAAATGACTGTAGAAGCAGCATTTAGAACATCACAGCACATTAAAACGCTGCTCTGACAGGGGTTAGCCCCACCAAAGAAACTCTTTTAGGAGGATTAGAAGCTCCATAATGCAGGGGGAGAGAGGAAGGTTTCTCTGCAGGTGTAAAAACTGAGGAAAGAAAAAAAGAATCTGCACCACGTCAGTGAACCAGTAGGCCTTAAAAACCCCAACCGTACCACTCATTTCTTTCCTGTTTTTGAACCCAGATGAAAACAAAGGTTTGTCATGGTTCTGACGGCTGCTTCTGTCTCCTCCCTGACAGCCTGATCACTCACGGGTTCGGCACGCCGGCGGTCTGCGCAGCTCTCAGCACCTTCCAGACGGTCCTGAGCGAGATGCTCAACTACCTGGACAAAAACTCGAGCGGGAAAACGAGCGGACCCACCGACCAGCAGATCAACAACAGCTCAGAAAAGACGCAGCTCCGGAAAACAGCCGAGCCCCAGAGCAAAGACGGGAAAACAGAAAAGACTGAGTAGCCCCCCACCCACCCGGTCCCCGTGCCTTGGAGCGCTGCATTTAGGAGTGTGTGTGTGTGTGTGCACTCGCAGAAAAGATTAGTCAATTCCCACACATTCAGTGTCTTCTTTGGGACATTTCATATTTATTGTCATTTATTTATCTTATGTTGAAATGAAAAGTGTCCCAAACAAGACATCCTGATGTGTGTGTGTGTGTGCAGAAATCACACATCCTGTTTAGGGTGTGTGTGTGTGTGTGTGTGTGTGTGTGTGTGTGTGTGTGTGTGTGTGTGTCACGACAAGAAGGCGCCTCGCCACGGAGACGGCCGATGGCTCAACCAAGATTTTTATTTGTTCATTTATGAAATCTGAACACAGGAATTAAACATGGACATGCTGACGTCACAGTTTTCCAGGACAGGGGTGGTGACTGCCAACACAACACAACAACACACACACCTTAAGGGTTTTTGGGGGCAATCTGATCTCAATCCAGCTGGTTCAGGTGTGGATGTTGTGCAAAAATACAAAAACTAAAACACACTTTTTGTCCTCTGAAGGTGTCATTTAATCTGTTTTGATCTAAATTATTAAGGGAACTCTGTCATTAACAACACAAGTTCTAGTTTTGCTTAAATTCTCAGCCGGCTGAAATAATTTCACTGTCCAAACATTTTTAACAAACAAAATTGACCCTGATTCTAACACTTAAACATGCACACACTCAAAATCTGTTTCACATCATCCCCAGACACACATACCTGTGAGAGCACTTGAACCCCACCAAGCAGACCTTTCTTTGATTTTAGCAGCCAGTGTGTTTACCACGTAGGGCAACAGAGAAGGAGAGACTGTTTCTGGATTTGAGACTGACGGCGCTGCCTGGGCTAGGCTACACTGTGGTGTGTGTGTGTGTGTGTGTGTATGTGTGTTAGAGAGAGAGCGCGAGAGAGAAGAAGTCCAACTCAGCCATTTTGTAAAAGGTGACTTTGCGGTTGCCGTCGTTACTCTTCCCCTGTGCATGTCTATCTTTGTACACGCCCCAGATCGCAAGTTTAGCCGACACAAGCTCTCTGACTCGATCATGAACATTTGTAAAGATATATATAAATATTTAAATTACTTTTCTTGTAGGCTTTTAACTCTATATATGTTAAATCCCTACCTTCTAAAATGCTGGTGTTCAATAAAGACAGTTGCAACGTGTTCTACTATTTACCCTGGTTTTAAGATGTTGCTGCACAAACACACACACACCACATACAAACATACATACACACAGAGCATGCAGAGACTAAAGGGAGGCAGCATAGATGAAAGCCAGCAGAGTGTGAATTATCCATACGAGTTCACAGTATTAAAATTATAAAACGTCTGACTTCCTGTCTAATGTGACAAAAGGCTATATACACCTAGAGGAAAGCTCAAAGGCCTCCTTTGTGTGCACGAGCACGCGTGTTTTCTTTCACTTTGAGCGACTTCTGCTTATTTATATTTCCCCCCCCAAAAAAAAAAGAAAAGAAAAATCTGATGTTAAAATGGAGAGACGAGCAGCTGCCTGCTGGCGTCTCCATCCGGGCTCTGTAGGTTCTGTTTACTCTTTAATATTCCAGTCATTTAAAAAGGAGGTCACGTTCACCGCATAACACGAAACCACATAATCAGACGGGATGCATTTACTGTGATGCCTGCGCTGGTTTGTCACCCTGAATCAATGCAAGCGAGGCCTCAGGTGGGAAAATAAAGATGGTGACATAAAGGGAGGGAATGACATGGGTGCAGAATTCCAATATGTTCCCGGTCTTGCTGTTATTGTTTGGTTTATTTGACAGATGGTGTTATCCCCCAAATATACACACACATGCAGCCGGGGTAAAGCTGAGCCATTGATAATACGTTGCAAAAATGTCAAAAAATAATGCATGACGATAAATGGCAAGTTACAGCGTCACCCTAGTTTTTACAGCAGCCCATTGTGGCACAACACAACTAAATCTACGACCTCTTGTCGTGGAGTGACGGCCGGAACCTGCAGGGTCTCTTTCAACACACGTCGACGTGTTTCTATCCAATACAGCCAGAAAAACTGAAAGCTTCAAGGCACATCTGCTAACAGCTAAAACCAAAAGTGATTTAAACGCGGCCTGTGCAGTGCATCCAAACGTTACATAACTGCCAGCATTTCTAGAGCTGAAACACACATTCAGTTATTTGATTTGTCAGCTAACAGACAATAATTGGCAACAGGTTTCACAGTCGCTCAAGTCATTTAGGAAAATAAAAATATCAAACAGTCTCTGTTTGCAGCTCCTCAAAATTGAGGATTTGCTGCTTTTCTCTTTTATAAATCGCAGCAAATTGAATATTTTTGAGTTTTGGACTGTGAAGATGTCTTTTCTGCTCTTGGAAGCTGTGATTTTCCACTATTTTCTGACATTTCTTGGACTCAACGATTAATCGAAAACCTAATCCAACAATTAACCGATTGTTTCACTTATAGTCGCCATTTATACTGATTTACTTTTCTACTTGGTGTTTCTTTACCCCATTCAGGTTTGATGCTTTTCATTGCTTCAGTGTTTTTACTCATCAGAACATCTTGATCCAGCATCATCTCTTCAAGATGAAAAGCAAATGTCAGCAAGGGTTTCCAGGTTTTTATGAAATTATGCGATTGTAATATCATAAACACAACTTATCATTTTGAGATTTAACACCTTTTGCTCCCGACTGCGGTGGTTTCTCGGATATATCTCGAAACTGTTCACGGAGCCACATTGAAGAAAAGGTCTGCCAGACATCCACACATAGCCTCCTTCTTCTCAGCAGCTCGTCAGCCTGCACCGACAGGAAGCCCAAAAACATTTTTCGGACAGTTGCTTAAGCTACAGGTCTATAAAGATGTAGGCAGATGCTACCAGAAGCTGATCACATTTTAAATCTCAGCTGCTGAGAGGAAGAACCCGCCTGACATATAATCAAACTCATGTATCTCAACCCGCTGTGTGTGTAGATGCAACAGAGGGATGTGTGCATGAGGCAAAGCAGCTTTCTAAATTGGCTGTTTGATGGTTGCTGCATCTCTCTGGAGGGTATGAGCGGCAACAAATAAGCATGAACGTACTGTATACACCCCCACACACGCAGAGCTACACATATGCAAACGTAGCACTCGCAGAAAGCAACTTTTAACCGTTACTGCTCGCGTGACAAACGTGTAATCGGTGCGAAAGACGTCCCTGCATCATAAAAGTAAGCGGCTCAATCAAGGTGAGCTGAGAAAAATGAAAATCAATTCATCACCTGTGCGCCGGAGTTTCTGTAAGTTGACAAACAGACAAGAACGAGAAAGTTTCACATCAGCAGTGCATAATGTGACGGGCCGGCCGATGCATCATTCACACAGGGAACTGATTGTATTACAATGCTGTTATCACCACATTAAGCATCGGAGCAGATTTTCTACTTCACCATTCTCCTGCTCAGCCTCCAGTATGCACTAATGTGTATTTCTGATTCATGAATCCTTTCCATGCAGAACACACCCTCAAAGTGCACACCTTCAGCCCAGAAACGCACGCTGCCATTTATATAGAAGCGCATTAAACAGTGTGATGTCTCGGAGGGACTGCAACTCCTGCCGACTGAGCCCCACAGTCACGAATACCAAGCTCTGCTAACTTCTAAGCCCCCACATCTCTCCAGTCTCTCCCCTCTGAAGCTGTAGCCCTCCTCCTCCTCCTCCTCCTCCCCTGCCTCTCTGCTAAAACCTCTTCCTCCTCAGTCCTGATCCCATTCAGTCCCAGGAACGTTCAAGGCCTTTTTCTCCTCAGCTGCCGTTCCTAACTGTCCCCATCGCTCTCTGTCAACCCACACACACTTGAGCTACTGAAATTCACTCAAACCTGCATGAGGCCCCCACATCCAGGAAGACAGGAAAGCCCTGTTCTCCATTTAGTGCTGAGCAACCTCTGCTGCATCCATTTGTTAGCCCCTGCGAGGGAATTGGATGTGGAAGCGACGGTTTGTTTAATAATGTAGCATAAAGTTTGGTTTGCATGTTAGTGTGAACGCAGCTCTCATCTCAGGCTTTATTGGTGCCACACTACTGTTTTGTTCTTAAAGTAAAAGCCAAATTTGAGTGATATTATGTAAAAACATCCAACAATCACTCTAGAATTAATGGACATTATCACTAAGGGGGTTTTTGTACCAAGCAGACCCCTAAAACAACGCAGACGGCCCCTGGTGGTCTGCCAACATGGAAACACTGATAAAGATGTTTGGGTTTTTTATTTAAAGACTCTACCTTTAATGGCATCTTGTGCTGCACTGGAGGAATTCTTGGAGCCTGTAAATGTTCACTAGCAGGCCTTTTTTCACAGCAGACATTTTGATTTGTTCTAGCAGGAGAAGCACAACTGAAATACTTAATTAATAATGGTTCAGTTACGTTTAGTGTCTCCCAGTAAGCCGTGGCAGTGTGACAGTGAGCCGGCGCCCACAAAACCCCCTTCACATGGCAAACATTTCGACTTAGCAGGAAAAGCCCAGGTGCAAGAAATAACAATAACTATGGCTCCATTCCAGTCAGTGTCCCACTGAGCAGCAGGACCTGGCTGTCCTAAATGGAATGCAGCCGTCCTTATTGTTAATTCAAAATTAAAGCCAAAATGTCTGCTGTGAAAAGGGTCTATAGAGCAGGAATCTTAAACTGAAGCAGCTACATGGAATTCAGCCATCATTCATTTTGTTATTTACACCTGTGATTTTCCTACTGTGACATGTCGGCATGTGTGTTAAACTCTAAACATTTAAAAGTCTGTACATTTCCGGTCACAATTTGGGGCTTAGAAATTTTTGCTGCTGACATTTTTCCTCGACTCATCTTTAGGACCCGTCACTCACACCGACAGGCTGAAGACACAGATTCATGCTGATAGTTGATCAAATCAACACTGAGCTCAGGTCTCCACGTTGTTCATCATTTTTTCTGCAGTGTTCTAGCGCGACCTAATGGCCAACGGCTGAACTGCAGCTTGAGTCAGCACAGGAAATGAAGTCCTGATAAACACATGAAAGGAAATTGTATCTCGAGGTGTAATAAATGGTGAATTAAAGAATTATGTCTTTTTTTTATTGTGTCGTGAATAAAACCATGTCCAACTCACATGAGCTGTAAAATACACTAGTTTAACAGTCAAATATGCCAGATCCAAAATGCTGCATATATATTTTCAAACAAAAGAACACGTTTTTTTAAAGTCTGAATATGAAAAAAACTAATTATTTCCACAACCTGATTGACACCTTTATATGTATAAACCACTAACAACACATGTACTGTCAAATACTGACAAAATCAGAATAAATACTACTTCAATGAGCCGCCCATGACCTGCGTTTCCAGGCTTTTGAGACAGTTAGTTAGCAAACTTCAACATTCAACAAGTTGTTTTCGTTTTGTTTTATGTGGGTTTTAGGTTTGAAAGTGTGTCGTCCATGCTGCTGCCCGTCTTGGCCAGGACACTCTTGAAAAGGAGATTTTTAATCTCAGTGAGTCTGTTCCTGGTTAATAAATAAATAAAAGATGTATAAACTGACCAACCATTTCAAGGGTTTTGTCGAGCCATTTCATTGGTGCCATGATAAACAGAGCGCCACATCGTGTTACTACAGAAGAAGAAGTCCTTGCCGCTGCATGAACACACTACAGTTCTCTTTACTAAAGACAGAAAGCAACAGGACTGAGATTCGAGGTGTGCAAATACAATCAATTTATCATGTCTGAAGGGTTTTCTCGCCGTGCATCACATGTAATAAAGGAAATGATTGAAGGATTACACCGTACAGTCAGTTATCTATCAGACAACCTTTACCTGAAACACAGAAGCCTTCAGTTTTGATGAACTGGGGAGATCCTACTGTAGGGCTGAACGTATGTAATTGCATGAATGCAAATTAAGGCATTACTGCAAAAGGCATACAGGATGTCTAATCACACTTGACCCCGAGCAAACATGCAAGCTGACAAATATGACCCTTCACAGACGGGCTTGTGGGCACTGTGACCAAACGGGCCAAGAGCAGCAGGGATCAGAAATATCACCGCCCTCCTTCCCGACCGGGACCCCGGCAAAAGTGAACGTGGAGGCTCTTTTGTAGTGATGGCTGCCAACAGAAAGGCAGGGAGCAGATAGAGCAGCATTAGTGTGACATGTGCGTAATGTATGCTGATACATCGCGTGTCAAAGCCCTGCAGGAGGACAAGCACAGCCATGCCTCCAGACGTCCAGACTGTCAGGACATCTGTCACTGCTGACAGTCATATGCCCTGCCGTGTGTGTGTGTGTGTGTGTGTGTGTGTGTGTGTGTGTGTGTGTGTGTGTGTGTGTGTGTGTGTGTGAGTGTGAGTGTGAGTGTGTGTGTGTGTGTGTGTGTGTGTGTGTGTGAGTGTG
>JAVQJF010092874.1:0-17390 GCA_036023855.1 Gadopsis marmoratus
GAGAGGGAGAGACTGAACAAAGTGGAGCCGGAGTTTTGTTGACCTGGTCAGTGGCGTCGTCCAGGAGACGTCAGGTACAGTTACAGGAAGTGGTTGGAGGAGACGGACAACTGTAAGCGTAATTCAATTCAAGTCATAGACAGAGACCCAACAAGTCCACCATGAGCAGCACCAGAACCAGAGCCAGGCTCTGGGTGGATGCTCATCTACAGTCAACTACAATATGACCATCCCAACCAGTTATTTACAAATAAATATTGTTAAATCACTGATAACTGCTTTCTTTCTGGAATTTGCATCTGTGTTCACATTGGTTCCCTCCCACCCTAAAGGCATGTTGAGTATAAGGAGCTCATAGGAATAAAAGCATGCAGTGCCTTGGAAGGTCCATTTATCCAGAGTTTTGTCCTTTCTTATTGCTGATTGATTGGGGTACAGCAGTAAAAGATTGATGTGCGCACAACGTGAGAAGAGGGTGGCTTTTATTAGCTGGGAGTTGAGAACAATGCAGATGAACACTGTCTGCTGGCTGAGCACAAGGGAGCTTCTCTTGAAGCTAAAGTTGAAGCCAGAGATTGAATGGAGGAAAATGTGGGCTCTGTGATCTGCTTAAAGCTGGCAGCATTTTGCATGTAAGTTATGAATGGTTGATAAATCCATTACTAAGTTTCCATTAGAAGTCCCTCCCTAAGTTCTTAGTAACTGTAGTGTTGCACCATTAAACATTCAGGAATGTCTTGGCTATTAAAAATCTTAGTCATGTCTAAATTGATTGCCAGGAAACATTTATTGCGCTGTCCAATCAAAAGCAACCAACTCTGTAAACAGGACGTCACTGCAGCATCAGAAGCTGTAACATGACAAAGCCTGGTTCCCAAACGGTGCTTAGTGTAACTAAATGTAGCCGCCAGCCATCTTGTGTACGTTACTACATCATACAGTTTTGGCTGAGACATTAACACACACACAAAATAGCATGATTATATTGTATATTGTAAGTTATCGATGGAAATATACATTATGCTTACCGTAGTTGGCATGCACATAATATGACAGCCACCCAGTTTGTGTCCCCCAGCCGTTACTGGAAACCAGCTTTTACTTTCCTACCGGTTTTTATTTGAGCAAATACAGTATGCACATTTTGTGAATCTATTTCCAGAACCTAACCTTAGGCTGAGATATTGATATTGAACTCTGTCTATTGGATCATTTGAATGAATCTCTAATTCTAGCCCCCGTATATTGTATTGTACAACTGTTGCAGCACATTCAGGTTAAACTCGTATAAATGTGTTTTATTTTGTTGATGAGACAGTTAACTGTGTTGTCTGTGAAGACGTTGACCAGCACCTGAGTCATGTAATATCTATGTTTACACAGATATCCAGGAGTTCTATGAAGTTCTACTAAACACACAGAAGAGCTGCGAGCAAAAGCTGGAGGAGGTCAACCACATGGCGGACAAGTGGGAGAAGAGTGTTTCTATACAAAACACTGAGCTTGTACACTCTGCGTGTCGTGTGGAGGAGGTGAGTCTCAGCCAAGCAAAACCTCAGACATACCTAGACTGAAGGATTACCTCCGTATGACTAGAACGTCTGCTGAAGCCTCCGAAAAGGTACAGACAGCAGCAGCGGTAGTAACAGCAGCGAAGCATGAATCAGCAGACGTGCTGAATATGAGGGTCAGAGGCTTTAAATAGAGCACCAAGTCACTGTAGGGAGATGTGCTGCTCGTGCTGAGCTGTCAGCTGAACAGCGTAATGTGATGCTTGACGTCGTCCTGCCAGAAGTAGTTTATTTAAATATAGCATTATTTAAGTCAGAGGCTGATTAGTCATGAAGGTATACGAGTAAACCTCATTATTGTGACACTACTGTAGCTGCTTTAAAGGGCCCGCCACTGATTTGACACATGGAGACCTGCAGCCTGGGACAACAGATGTGCGATGTCTTGTGGGGAGCTTTCCAAAGTTTGGAAACAGTTGACGGAATTTTAACAAAAAGCCTGAGTTAAAAACTGGAGTTGCATTATGGGAAATGTGGGGAATGTAGTATACCATGATTTTGGAGCTTGAACCAGGACAAAGTCAGGATACTCTGGCATCTGACCATTCCTTTTTTCCAAAGTGGCTTGATGTTTGTTTATAGGACATTCTTAAAATGTTGATGCATCAGACATTAGTGCAGTGATTTGACCATTTCCTTTAGGAAATCTCAAACATCCTGCTTGTTCCTACACAAAGTACAGCAAAGCGCTTCAAAGTCTGCTAGTTGCGCTTGGAAGCATTTTTTTTTTCAAAGGCTTCAAATTTTGTTAAGAAGCAATAATTGAACTGAACCATGTAAACAAACCAGTCTCATCTCCTCCGGGTTAATAAGAAATCCATCAAAATGTGTTGAATCATGGCACAAGAGTTCTAAGAAAGCCACACTTTCGTAAGCAAGTCACAAGTCATGGAGGAAGGATGGAATATGAATATCATGGGTTTTCATGTGATATGGTCTTTTTGATACAGGATTTCTAGTTTATACATTAAATATTTTTACCATGCTAGAAGAGACAGATGTTTTATGCTAATTATACGTGGCTGGTGACTTGAGAGTTATGTCCATGAGGAGCGGAGTGTCAGTGGAAACCTGTTGTGGCTGCAGGAGTTCAGCCTTTCTTCATCTTCAGCATAAACAAAACCTGAAGTTAAATCAATGTGCAACCAAGAGCAAGGCTGCAGACTGGACAAGGGCCAAACATCTATAAAATACAAGTCAAACACATGTTCTTTAAAGCAACGTTTTTATAATATTAATGTGCCAAAAGTGAAAACAATGTGTCAATATGAAAGTGGTGGTATTGCTGAACCTACAAAGAATTTTTGCAGGTTTAACTGAAATTGTCCCTGTCCATGTACATAAAGGCAATGAGTGCCAGCGTTTTAATGACAGCCCCAAACAAGTATTTTAAAGGTTTTTTTTTTTTTTTTTTTTTAAAGAAGCAAAAAAATGCAGTGAAGCGGTGGAAATTGGATGGATGGATGGATGGATGTCCCTGTCCAGAGTCCTTTAAAGGCTCGTAATGAGGCACGTTTTAAACCTGGCATATGGTTGACATTAAGAAATGGACTGGAAATGTGTCAGGGTTGGTGGTACAGTGCACATATGGTGCCTTTATGCTGCTGAAATTTAAATAGTATCGAAAGAAAAGGTAATGTTTGCACACCACAAATTATTAATGAATGCTGGAAATAGTTTTTAAACCCCACAAGCCTTCAGTGATTCTACTGATAATACCTGGAGACATTTTCAAATTATTTATGGGATGGGAATAAGCAAAGGATTAATTCACACAAACGTTATACAAGAAGTAATGGTGGGCTTTCCCTGAGCTGTACAGTGTCGCCTTCCAGCTAAATTGGCAAGACACTGGATTCATTAGAGTAATCACCCAGGATGGACAGGAATAGAACATTTACTGCCCCCTTCAGTCCATTTGAGGCTCTATCACAAAATAGCAGATCTCTGAAAAAGCCTGGGAGCAACGAGGCTAATCCAGATTTACAAAGATGACTTGACTAAACTAATTACTAGTCATAAATGTGGTATTTCTTATACCACTAGACAACACTCCTGGTTGTCTAGTGGTATAAGAAATAAAGCTTATCTGGCTACTGAAAAAACTAATTCAAATGTTAAAGAATGCAGTGCGTAGTTACCTAAAAGATGAATCGGACTTATTTGCAAAAAATAAGTAGTTTGAGGACTGTGAGAGCCTCGGGTTTATCGGACAGGGGGATTTGAATGTGAACACTGATAAGGACTCTTGGGAAAAGATCATTTCCAATGCCGGCTTGTTTAAAGGGAAGCTTGGGGAAACTACACACTGTAGGATACGTCATCGATATGATCTTACACCTGTCTGTCTTCATTAAATGGTTTTGAAATGTAAGAGGCATGAAGGCACCTTTATCCATGCAACACTGGTTCTGCCTCTCTGGAGTGAGATCATCAAAACCATACAGGATTTGCGAGGTGAATCAATTCAGCTTTGCCTCTTGGGGGGACAGGTCGTGTTTACTGTCCAAACCAGCATTTGCTCTGGTCCTGGCAGGCTTTATTTCAGCTGCCGGTGTTTTCCTCCATAACTGGGAAAGTTAAGTTCCACCTGAATATAGAGAGGGGGTGAAGCTAATGACAGAACGTGTCATTTCACCTAATGATAGCCAAGTTGCATAACTTAAAGAAACTGTCTGGAATCAATCTGTCTCTTATGAAAGGAGAAGACATGTCATAGGAGGCAGACACTATACGTTTGAAGAATGTATTTCTTATGTTTCATTATATTCTGAATATTTAATTTTGAATGGGTCACCTGATGACTCCTTCCTCCTTTGAGTAATTGTTACGATGACGGCAGAGATGATGCTGTGCTGTTGATTAGTTTGTGCTGTTTTGGTTCTTGTTTGTGTAGATGTTTGTGAATTTTTGTTGAATTTGTGCTAAAAACTCAATAAAAACATGAACAATCAAAATGTAGGTTCAAGCTCCAAAAAAAAAAAAAACCCCAAAATGGTAAATGGACTCTTTCTTATATAGCGCTTTTCAACCAAACCGGTTCCCAAAGTGCTGTACCAGTAATCTAAGTTAGAACAGTAGTCTAATTCACCCATTCACACACCGATGGGGACACAGTTGCCACGCTGGCCTCCACCGGGGGCAACTCGAGGTTCAGTGTCTTGCCCAGGGACACTTCGACATGTAGATAGCAGGGGCTGGGATCGAACCACCAACCCTGGGGTTAATGGACGACCGCACTACCCCCTCAGCCACAGCCGCCCCAAGTGGCCTCTAATGTAACAAAGTTCTCTCACAGCACTTGTTCATACAGAGCAGGTCCAGACCGACTGTTTATTACAGAGACCCAACAAGTCCACCATGAGCAGCACCAGGAGACAGTGGCAAGAACCAGAACCAGTGCTGTAATAACCAAACAAATGAATAAGTGGCAAAAACAGATTCTAGCAGACCGAAAATGTAGGCTAAAGCTATTATGTTTACCCTTCTGACAATTTATAGAGCTACATTATGTCCAGACAGCAAGTTAGTGCCATATACTGCAGTAAATGTTCATTTTATTGGTAGATCCATTGGTGTTAAGGATGACAGTCCATTAAAGATCATCCCTACCACAAGGAAGCACCATTTTACACCAACCTCATCTTTAGTGTCAGTCTCTCAAAATTACAAAGCATTAACATAGCAAAAGTGATATGCAAGAACAAGTAGATGGTGATTGAATGATGGTTGTCAGGCACCCCATACCATTCACCACTCTATTGCATTTAGTGTTAATTACAGTGCCAGTGTGATCTCAAGTGATCGCTTCTTCAAAAGCCCCATCAGTGAAACAATGAATGTCTGGAAGAGTGGAGGCGTCCTCAGTGTGTAGAATATATTTCTCCTAGCTTCTCCTGTGTGTTGAACTGAATGTAACAGTGCAGGGTGAAGGGTGTGTTGGAATATGTCACCAACTGGATGGTAACATCCAGGGTGTAGGCAGTGGACAAGGACCCAAGTGCAGACAGCACGGATACAGTGGATGGTTTAATGAAAGAACACTTACTGGTAAGGCGGGTACAAAGGATGAGTCCAGAAACAGGGCACATAAATGACATCCAAAAACATAGATGAGTCCACGGCAAGAGAACGAGAAACCACAGGGGCTAACAGGACCCGAGCCAAGTGATATAAACATCCAAACACCAGTTTGGTAACCCACTAGTAATCCTGTTTACTACACAAATCTTGCATCATGACTGCTAATTTTCTGCAGCAACCATAAAGAATTGGTTATAAGGGACATAAATATACATTTCCAAACAGATCATGTGTACAGTGTCTTTATAGCTTTCAATATAGCCCCTCTGTAACAGCAGGAGCTGCTGGTTTCATCCAGTGGTAGCAGGGTAGGGATAAGTGAAGGGGATTAGAAGAGTGCTCAGAGACTGATGACCCCTTTTCTGTTACCACAATCAGCCCTCTGAAGATTAGGCAACTGTCCTGTCAAATAATGGAGATAGCAGATGGTACCATCCGAATTGGAAGGGTTATTCACATATATAAACAACTGATAAATACATTTAGTTTGCAGTTTGTAGGGTGTTAATAGATGAAAGTAATACAGAGCTTAGTTCAGTAAAGCAAAATTAATTACCAGGACATCAGGCGTGATAGCTTTTACTAACATGTGCAATAATGTCTCAGTAATTAGTTTTAATCCTTTCCACTGTGAATGACAATCCATGCATGATATGCTGATGTAGGCTAGCCACATCCATAAGATGGTCAATCCACAATGCATCCAGGCTAGAAAACAATGTGAAATGACCTGAAAGATTGAATGTGTTGCTTCTACAGGAACCTCGAGGTCAGTGTGTTGCAGTCTGCGTGGCGGTCCAGTTACTTATGCACCTGTTTGTTGTTCCCAGCAGAGGGAGCAGAGCAACTCCGAACCCAGTGGGATGGAGCCGGGAGAGAGCAGTACCTTGGAGGTGAGTTATCTCTGGAAGCTCTGCATTCTTTCTGTGTGTCTACAGTACGTGTATGTCTTGCATTAAGTTTATTAATTTTGTACTATACATCACACTAAGTCACTCATTGTTTTTTTGTTATCAGCATCCATTTTGGTCCCATTTCATTCTGTGATCAAATCATCCCTCATGGCATGGTAGATCAACTCAGTGTAACGCAGCCCAGCACGTCTTTTCCCAGCTATATAATAGTTGGTTCCGCAAGAAGCATGTTGTGGCGTCATACTAATCCCAACAACAGACAGCTCACAACAGTAAAGTCAAGCAGGGAGGGGAGATGCTGTTCGAGGGCCAGAATAAAGATTGCAGTTCCAATTACACCAGCGCCCTGTGGACATATTGATATGACCTCAGCTAAACTTTTGTTCAAATGTTTGAGAGTATGACCAGTCTCGCTAAAGATCTCAGTGCTTGGCAGTGATGTGCAGTAAGTAGGAACTGCACAGCTTCTATATTTAACATGTAAATGAAATATTGCCTGTTCAAATTAGGTTTGCTCATAATGTGAGTAATATCGGACAGAATCAGTTTCTATTTTTGCTGCTTCTAGATGAGCAATGTCAAATAATGAGGCAGTACTGCAGTCTGGAGCGTTTTAAATGTTATCAGAAAGTATTCACCTAGTTGAGCTCCACACATACTGTGTTTTCAATCAGTACACTGAGGTAGTTGCTGCTGTGTGTTTTAGTTTTTTTCTTATGTTTCCGTCCTCGCTATTCATGAAGGTAGAAAATGAGAAATATATCTGTAGAAATCAAAGTATATAAACAACATAGCATTTAACTAAATTGGAGCCTGTCCAGACATTTTACCTCCAACTCGTGCTTCTGGAAATGATTCATACGCATGAAGCATTTGTTTGGGTCAATGAGTGTAAAAGGCTTTTGAGTGTTGTTCACATACACACAGCTGGTCTGTATATATGAGCTGCAGCCCTAACAACAGGTTAAAGAATTCCTTGTCTCTAATGCAATAAGCCGAAGCTGCCTGAGCCACATCATATGAAAAGATTAGCCCTGTTCCTCTGACTGAAGGTGGATGTGTTCCGTAAGAAGGACGGGAGGTTGGGAGGGTGATGAATGAAAGCACTAAGCAAGGTCAAATTCTGCAGCACACTCATCAGGATGGCTCCAGAACACAGGTGCATGGACAGATTAGGAGGGGTGAGTGTGCTGCTCTTCAAAACACATCTAGTGCTGTTTTATGTCCTTTATTTACTTCACATCGCAGTATTCTCTATTTGCAGGATGCTTTAATGCATTCTTCATATGCAGAATATTTCAGAATAATGTTTGTGGTGTATCTGTGCATTTAGACTTTTCATTAATGACAAATGCAAAGCTAAACAAGGCATTACAGTTTCTGTCCTAACAGGAAAGTACAAATTGGCCTTAAAGGGGAGATTTGACTAATTTACGACTGCTAGCAATCCTTGCTTGTATTACTCGATCTTTATTCAGTGGAGATTGTTATCAAGCTGCGTTCTGTTCCACTCAGCAAGGCAGAAACAAAGTGGAAGATGAACCCCGTTCAGCTGAATATAGAAGTTGTGTGCACACCCATGCAGGTGTGTTCAGCTGGTCGAGCTGATGAGATCTTTTTTTCGGGCTCAATTTGGGCGGAGCTGTGTTGGAAATGAGCTGAGATAAACAAGCTGAGGACAAATAAGAATGATAAAGATGTGCGCTGTAATATCAGTGGCAACATTTGGACTGATACTCAACGGTATCTTCCACTCCGGCAGTGTGGCTGTCAACATTATTATCTTCTTTGGTTAATTAATGTTCGTTAGCTGATGACTAATTGTTGTGTAAGCCATTGAAATATACCGACAGTAGGTAAAAATGAGAAGCTTCTATAAAATATCATGTCAACAAGTGCATGTCACTGAATTTAAAGTGTGCTGTAGTTCCCCGTATCACCGGAGCTTAGTTTAATGTTTAACCCTTGTAAGACTGTTTGAGATGTAGGAACAACACAGAAGACTTTTCATGCTTTTACAGAATTGTTCTGCTGTAACTTCCTCTTATCAAGTGTCTGTGAGCACTGAGCTACATTTGATTTGGGATTCGTCCGACACCAGTGTCCCATGTGGTATTATGCTGCTGTATTGTAGTGTCTCATGAAACAGATGGAATGAAGTTGACTCAGAAGTGGTTCTGTCCGCAGACAAGTAGTTGAAGCTGTGGCTGCGGGAGGTGCCTCAGTGAACTCTGTAGCTGCTGCCAGAGTTCCACTACACTGCAGTGAGCTGGGTGAATTGTTTCTGGTTTTCAGTTTTCATGTTGCGACATGCTTGAATGGCCATTACAATACGAAATGCATGCACTTATACACGTGTCCAACCAGCTGTTTGAGCAACTCGACGGGCATCTACGTTTTTTTCTAGAACTTCTGACCTGAATATTTTGCTTTGCTGTCAGTTAATTGGCAAAAAAACAAGCACCACGATAAGCTGTCACTGTTTCATTCTGTCGTTACTGCTATCATCAGCAGTGCAATGCAGGCTTTGTGTGTTATTTGAGTCATATTTGGTGCATCAGCATTATGATAAGACGGGCATGATGATGATGATGATGATGATGATGATGATGAAAGAGCTCAGGTCATTTATTCAAATCAAACATCTGCTAAAAGGTTGTCCAGCTTAAATGTGATGGAAGTCGTTTGTTTTATCATTATTTTATAGAATTAGAATTCTTTAGTGTTACGTTAGTTAGTTGCTTGTTTATTGGAAGCTGAGTTCCCAATCCCAGAATCCTACATCCCTAAATACCAGACACACACAGTGAGAACAGCCCAGTCTGTGTTAATATTAGGTTCCAGCGGTCTGCCACAACAGCTAACATGTAGCGAGACAGAGAGCAGGGGAATCCAACGCTCTTGTCCTTCACTCTCTCATCCCCTCATCCCATAGCGCTGCTTAGTCGTTCAGCCCAGAGACGAGCGAGAGAGAGAGCGAGAGAGAGAGAGGTGGAGATGATGAACTGAAAAGGAGAGATGGAGGATGAATGAGAGAGAGAGAAGCTGAGGGATGATTTTGGGTAGTTGGAGGAGGCTAGGCCAACTACTTAGCGTTTTTAGTGTGTGTGTGTGTGTGTGAGTGTGTGTGTGTGTGATGACGCACACTCCGCTCTGAGATGGCGTTTGGCGAATCCTGATTGCCGTCAGCTCTGTGGAGGAGGCATCCCGATCCTCACCAGGGACCCACATGCAGTAACGTTTGTCCGCCTTGGCTTCTCTCCCTCGCCAGCGTTTGTGTGTTCTCCTTCTCTTCTCCTCCCCCTCTTCTTCTTCTTCCTTCTTCTGCAACCCCTACCTTTGTCTTCATCTGTTCCTCCTCGCTCCTTCACACCAGTATCTTTTTCTCCGTCTTCCGGCTTTTTTCTCCTCCAGTGGTGATATCAGTGGTGATGAATTTGAGCGCAGGTTGAGAGCTCCTTTTTCTTTGGTCTGGCCAGCATGGACTGTCTTTGCATTGTCACCACGAAGGTAAGAGACACAGCGTGAACGAATGACTCGCTGGACCAAGGAGGGGATGAGCGGGAGACATGGACTAAGACAGAGAGAGAGAGAGAGAGAGAGAGAGAGAGAGAGCGCTGTGGGAGAATGAGACATGAGGTGAAGCAGGAGGAAAAAAGCTCTGTCTACATGTTTGCATGTGCATGCATGGTTGTGTCGTCCCTCGCTGCCCTCATCACCGCGTCACTCTGAGCTTCGAAGAGTTGAATGATGCTTGCAGCGTGTATTTACTGTGGGTCATCGTCTGCTGACAGAGTGAGTTGCCATGTTTGGTCAGAGTGTGTGTTTGTGTGAGGGAATGATTCACGTGTCTCTCTGCGAGGAGCTGGGTTGAACTTTCTGTCAGCCAGCTGGTGGCTCTGCTGCAGCCCTCTGCTCACACAGCACACCAGTGTCATTAAAATACACAAATCCTTATACAAGCTGTAGAATCAAAAACCTAGCTTTTGTTTGAGTGAACTCTTTTCCCTGTGTAAATGACCGTTGCATCACTGGAGAGGGGAATCCTCCGCTCGCAGAAACGTCGTACTCGCAGCAACAAGTATGCTGTTGTGCGAGGACACTACTGTATCTGTGTACTGTATCTCCTCGTAATTCATGCAAAAAGAACACGTCAGTTTTGTTCATGAGGTCATGATATTTAGATATTTTCTGGTACTTATTGATGGTTACTTGTGTGCAGATAACACTGACTTCTTACGGTTTTATGCATTAGTTTGGTGTACAGCTTTGTGTTAGTTGTTGAGTAGGATTTTTATGTGACGTGTATGTCAAGCAAGTAACATAAGGTATTCATTGTTGAGCTGAAGTGCAGTACAGGAAGTACAAGGATGCTGTTTCAACCATTCACTTGTGTTTAATGCTAATTAGCAAATGTTAGCATGTTATCACCGTGAGCATTCTGACAGTAGCATTTAGCTCACAGAGCCACTAGCATGGCTGCAGACTCGGTCTTGATGTGTGAGGTCATCATTTTATGAAAAGTGGATCAGATATTTTTTCTGATAAAAAAATAAAATATGATCCACGCTGCTGCATGCGTGTAGCACCAGTGACAACAGATTACTCCTTAAAAGACTTGCCTGACTAACTTGCATGGACCGTTCAGAGGGAAGCTGACTGAGTGGTTTGCAGCCTAAGTACAGGCAAAGTCTACATCCAGGAAGAGAGTTAGTCTACGTCCTGGAAATGTTAAGGATGAAGACGTACATGTCTCTTCTCCTGTATGTGGCAGGAGCAGAGACCCAGTTAGGAAGCCGTGGTGAAATATTCACTCTGGCTCTTGTGTGCTGCCTTTCAGTCACAGAGCGGTGAGAAGAAAGTGTTCTGGCATTGTGGTTTTCTTTTCTAAAAAACAGAATCGTTGGGTGCTAACAGACAAATGTACGATCGTTTCTCGCACGCCCAGTGCAGCATGTAGGAATGACTGGACTGAAAAGATTCTGCATCATCTGTGCTTCTCCGTGTGGCTTTGTGCAGCATATTCACGATGCAATCCAGTACACCAGCCGGTTTATAATACCTTTTGTAAATCTTAGAGAAGTTCTATTTTAGCCTGTGCTGAAACAGTCAGTAAATCAGACAGACATTTTTGATAACCAGTTAATCATTTAAGTCAAAAAACTGTTGCTAGGTACAGCTTCTCAAATATGGCATGACGTGATGTTATGTTACATTCACACTGTGAGTGACTTGATGAGTGCAGACTTGTTCTGACTGTCGGCTTTGTCATTAACTGCTGTATTAACTGCAGTTACCTTGGTGATCGGTGGCTAAAATTCAATACAAAATGTCTTTGAACCTTACTGTGCCCTCGTAAGCACAGAACTATTACCAGTGGACCTCATGTGATTTAGAAATGACCCCCGATGTCTGTGTTTTGTGCAGTGCATTCGAATGGGATACGCAAAGTCTGTACTTTACTCAAATCCACTTACATTATCCTCCAGATGTGATGTCAGAGCTCTTCTTGACCAACAGGCGCTGCTGAGATGAAAAGCGACACTCAGTTTAGTTGCTGTGTGGAGCGTACCATGTTACCAAAAACCATTAAATGATGCAAACCACATTCATAAAGACCTCTTGCTCCAGGGCCCTTCTGTACGGGTCTTCGGATGCTGTTCTTGTGTCATTCACAGGCTGGAAGAGTTACCAGCATGTGTTTTTGCCAGTATTTCATCATCCCCTAGTCTCCCTTTTCTCCATAAAGCTGCTACAATCATATCAATCATTAACAATTGATGAAGGGACTGAATGATGTAAAAGGTGTCGCTGCTGGTATTGAATCCACAGACAGCGATCCGCTCGACTCTGCAGTTTCACGACGCTGAGTGTCCTTCAGCTCATTGTTTTGGTTCAGTGTTTCCGCTCTCTGTTTTCAGCCGGTTACCACAGAGCTAACTCATGACAGCTCCTCACGGAGACCAAAGGTGATGGTGTTTTTGGGCACTAGTTCAGTGATATAGTGCATGTGACTGATGACTTGAACCAAATACGTAGCCAATGTGATGTGGCAGTGTGTTATGTTGAGGATCAGTGAGCAACGTTGACTCCAACCGCAGGAACAATGGACACGCACTATAATGACAATTCATTTTCTATAATTAGTCCATAGTTACTGATTTGTGATTTTGAGGGTGTGGAGGTGTGGCTTAGTCACAGTCATGTGAACGCCGTTACCTGCAAAAACATGCGTTTAACTCTCAGAACTGTATTCTCGTATGTGTGTCAGCTGTGCCGTCACATTTTATTACGCAGCATCTGAAATGGAGCAGGAGGAGACTATGACAGCTGTTAACATGCTTTATATAAGGTTGACCTTCAGCCCACACAATGCTGAACGTAAGGGTAGACGTCCTCCAACCTTAGAAACATCCATCACAGGAAGAGACTCTGTAACGCACTGTAGTGATAATTTGCAATATTGAAATCATAGTCTCAGTGATTTGTCATAACTTCTAGTAAACAGAACAATCATCTCTTCTGTTTATAGCATATTCATAATGATTTATAATGAAGACATTACAAAGCACTCCCTCTTAGTGCGGAACTGAATATTATATCCAGCTCTACTTCTTTAAGTATTCAGCTCTCCATAATATATGTGCACAGCATAATGGCATGCAGTTTTATTCCATAACTATATTATGTAATGCTTCTGGGAATGATGGGTTCTGTGCTGTAGTTCTGCAGGAGAAGAAAATAGAAGGAAAATAAAAACCCAGGAAGAAACCACTCCTACTGGAGTGTGTTGATACTTAGCCTTTGTTGGCATTTTTAGATGAACTCTTTCATCTGGATTCTAACACCCTTTGGTGATGTAATGCAGCAGACTTCTCCTTCACACTGGTGAAATACAGTAGACAGATTCGGTTGGGCTGAGCAGTGAATCGTCATCTTGAAATCACAAATTGAAATAGTGCATTTAAAAAAACTACAAGAGGTGAAACTTTGTCTTAACAAGCTGTAGAAAGTGGGACTGGTCAGGTTATAAGGTATAAGGACACTGGTCCTGTCAAATTATTTAGCTTAGTTTGTTTGTCTTGGCCCTCACTTCCTACTTTTCTTAAATTTGTTGGCTGATGATGATTACAACTCAGGAAACAAGCAGGATGAGTGAACTCAGGGCGGAAAAGTAATTCTTTGTGGATGAATGAATAACAGGCATATACAGTATGCAACACTATCTGTCCCACAACTTGACCTTAACCTCACAATGTGTAATGATCGAGGGTCGCAGGCGACAGGGAGAGGACCCAGATCCAGACAGACACAAGCAGCAGGCAGTCCAACTCCAGAAACATCCACACAGAAAACCAAACAGCGAACCAACAAGGGACAGGACCAACACATAAATACACTCAGGACTAGCGAGGGCATGAGACACAGGTGAACACAAAGGCCAGGTGTCAGTAATCACACAGGCGAGAGGCTAAGCAAAGGACACTAAGGACACAGAACCCCCTCCTCAAGGGACGGCTCCCAGGCCGAAACACGAACCAGGGGGGAGGGAGGCACGTAGGAGGGACCCCGAGGCCATGTCCGGGAGCTGGGACGCATTGGGAACGTCAGGCGGACGGCCCGGCGGCAGGGCGGAGGCCGGACGGGGGCCTTCGTGCGGATGAGATTAATTTTTATAATTGGACCGTTCTGTCATTTAATGGTCAATCCATTATACAGAGAACGATGCTCAAACACACCCTCTGCTTTTGACCCATCCCCAGGGCCATCATCCTCGAATCTCCATCCTCAACAGCTTAACCCTCCACGCCGCTGAGGATGGGAGTGACAGCAGCCAGTTTAAGAGTCTGGGGGACTGAGCCAGAGCTGAGAGAGGAGTTAATGATTTCTGTGATGAGTGGGGAAATAGCTGGGAGACTGTCCTTGATGAGATTTGATGGGATGGGATCAAGAACACATGGCATTCCAACCATGAGGGTGGAGGCTGGTCGAGGCAGATGACGCCCACCCAGAGCCTGGTCCTGGTTCTGGTCCTGGTTCTGGTTCTGGTTCTGCTCGAGGTTTCTGCCTGTTAAAGGCAGTGTTTCCTTGCCACTGTCTCCTAGTGCTGCTCATGGTGGAAATGTTGGGTCTATACATGTAGAGTTGGTCAAGCCTTGCTCTATATTAACAAGTGCTATGAGATAACTGTTATGATATAGAGCTGTAGAAATAAAACTGAATTGAATTGAATTAACTCCTCTCTCAGCTCTGGCTCAGTCCCCCCGTGGGGACAGAGGGGCAACTGAGACAGGGGCTGGGTGGTGGAGGGGAAGGTGGGGAGGTGGTCAGGTGGCTGTAGGTGGTGTTTGAATATGCGAAAGAAAAGAGTTGCACTTGTCAACTCAACTCAATTCAATTCAATTCAATTCAATTCAATGTTATGTGAACTGTGAAGCATTTGGAGTTGTGGTCGCTGGGCTTGAGGAGAGTGCCTTGGGGTTGGTGGAGCCAGAGCGTTTGAGGTGTGATCAGAAGGTGGTGAGAGCAGAGGTGAGAGCAGGGTAGGCTTGGAGAGGCACTGTTGATCCAGTTTTCTTTCAGGTTGGCGCTTTCAGGATTTCATTTGGTGAAATTCTGGAATATGCCAGGGAGCCAGCTGATGGAGACACAAGAATGTCTTCCCAGAACATATTGACACACCAGAGCTCTCCGACAACCTTAGTCTCTCTATCGCAGCTGTTAGTGGGCCCACAGCAATGCTGAGGTCAGCATTTTAATATTCATATTGCTAATTACATAGGCTAAACAGTCAGTCTGTGATTGTGCACTGGTGAGTTTCAAAGTGAGCTCTTTACGTGACGCTGCACTCTGGAGCAGACTGAATACCAAAGGAAAGCATCCACTGCTCAGTGTGTGCTGATTAAAACAGTGGGGACACATTTCTATGGACCTGTGAGATGGAATCTCTCGTACAGTCTGTATTCTCACCGAGGTTAAACAATTCAACTCTATTTTAAATATCACCCACTGGTTAATAATAATTAACACACATACACTTTTTTATTATAGAAAATTTAACCCAGAGGCTATTCAAGGGTCAGCAAACAAACATCAACGGATTGCAAATGCATAACCGCTATTTTGGAATTTCCTTAGACCCTTTTAACAGTAATACATGGAGGAAGGGTTATAACCTGCTAATTAACTTTCACATCCTCTGTAATCAGGAACAGAAAATGCAAGTGAAACAGACAGAATCCACGTCTGTCTGTCTGTCTGTCTGTGAATAACACAGCATTGAGGTAACATTAGAGCCATGGTAGAATAAAAACAATAATAAAACTTTCCTCCCACTACAGGGCAGCATGCTGGGTAGAATTGTGATCCGTTTGTTGCCTGGAAACAGCAGCGCTTCTCTACAGGGGTGAGGAGGACAGACCTTCTGGAAAGGGCAAATAGTCAGCTGTCTAATAATTCAGTTTGCTCTCCTTTTTTATTGTGTTTTGTGAAGTGATTCTGCTGTAAAATGGTTAATTGTTAGAAACTGTGCACACGCATCAGAAATGAAGACGACACAGTGAAGCACCTGACATTATACGTATGTTAGCAGTGCTTGTTGGCCTCTCTGTGGTCGCCTCTATGCATTAATACCTCACACTCCTGCATCAGCCCATCATCACACATCTGTCCCAAATGTATGGGCTAGTAGGGCCCTACTTTATCATTATTATTACTAATGTTGCTATTAGCTTCAGGAGGCTGTTGTGTCGTGGTATAAAGAGCAGGGGTGAATGGATGGGTCAAACAAAGACAGGACTTTCACAGAGGAGGGTTAGGGTTCTTGTCCCATGAGAAAGCAAAAGTCAGTGTGGATTCATTTACTTTTAAGTTACGTACCTGACTTAGGTTCCCTAACTTACTTATTTTAACCCAAACCATGAACTTTTCCTAAACCTAGTCTGTATGAGATGCAGAGGGGCATGACATGAATAATCAACCATGTGACTAGATAACGAACCTACTAGTGGCTGTAGCAGGCCCCTTCTAATCCATATCTATAAGACTGATAATCACTAATAACGCCCATTTGATCGAATGACATTCCAAATGGGTGCTCTGCGTCTCCAGAGGATGGAAGCTTATCTCAGCTGTAGTGCTGGAAGTGAGCACAGGCTATTAGGCAGGGTATATTATTACCAGCAGGATTGGAAGGAGAAAAAATAGTTGACAACATCAAAATTCTAATGTGATTTAGAGAGTAAAGGTCAGAATGGACTTACAAGTATAACTCACATTAACTTTGCAATATTCCCCCGTAAGAAGAGACATTAAGAAAATCATTGGCATGTGGCATCATCACGGATGCACTAATGTCTTGGAGTGAGTGAAACATAAATGCCCTTTAATGAAAGACTAAACCTGTATATTTTCCAGGATTGACTTTTAGCAATGTATTGAAAGGCATCAGCATACCTTTCTTGAAATTGCACAGGAACAAAGCGTTCACAGGATCAGGAAAGTAATAAATGCTCGCTGTGTCTATGCAGAACCATAAACCAAGTACATAAAAAATACTCCACTTTTGTTGACGTGGCCTCAACAGTGTACTTTGACCTGTAGTAGTGCTATGGAGCAGTTCTTCTGTTTATAAAGCCATAAATGGGTTGGGACCAAGCTACATTTCCAAATCCCTTGATACTTATGTGCCATCAAGAACACTGCGATCATCTGCTGCTGGACTATTGAATGTTCCCAGAAACAGCAATTAGAAAATCGGGGATGCAGCCTTTATCAATTATGCCCCAAAGCTTTGGGACAAACTGCCAATAGATATCAGGGA
>JAVQJF010092883.1:0-16776 GCA_036023855.1 Gadopsis marmoratus
AATAAGACATTAGCAGAGTGGTTGTAAGGGCGTGTGCAGGAGGGCGTCCAGAGTTCCCTACATTGGCTTTATTCAGATCAGTTACTTACTTAGTTAGTTGTTGACACAGCAAAACGAAACATGCCCGACGATATCTTGCTACGGCAACGTCGTGTCGTTTTGTACAAAGAATGCAATAAAATACGTGAAATCAAATGATTTCTATGTGATCATTCCGATGCACTTAGTTAGAAAGTGCAGCTTTCTTGTTAAAATCAGAATCACAATCAGCTTTATTGGCCAGGTATGTTGTGCACGTAGGAGGAATTTGACTCCGGTTAAACGTTGCTCTAAAGGTACATACAAAGACAATAAGAATTAACTAAAAGGGTACACAAATCTAGTTACAAAAATTACAAATATGGAATAAGAGAATAGATATATAGATATACATCAGCGGCCTTAGTATACAGTAGTGCAAAGGGTGCTGTGATGACTAGGAGTGAAATATGACTATTATAACAGGAGCTCCGTGTACATGAGGTAGATCACAGTTATTAACTGTTCAGTAGAGTGACGGCTTGCGGATAGGAACTGTTCTTGTGTCTGGTTGTTTTGGAGTACAGTGTCCTGTAGCGTCTACCAGAACAGATTGTGTCCGGGGTGTGATGGATCTGCAGAGATGGTTCCTGAATGGATGGCAAGATGGCACCAGAGATTGTTTCTGCAGATCTGACTGTCCGTTGCAGATCCAAACCACACAGTGATGGATGTAAAGTGGACAGACTGGCTAAAACGCGAGGTCATTCATTTCCAACATGGACAATGAAAGGAGAGCTGCACTTCTTTATCTGACACAAAGAGATGTTTTTAGCTCCTCGCTGTCCAGATCGCCATGTTCTCTCCTCGTGTGAGGGAGCTACAGTGCGTCACATCCGGCAGGACGTCTACCGTTGCCGGGATTCTTTGCCGTCCTGCTGCCATCGACTAAAGTGACAGCTGGTTTGCCGTCTGCCGGATTCCATCACTTCCTCAATTATTTTTTTTTTTAAATAAAGTCAGTAAAGTCTTTTTCCGTCATATCATGAAATAAAAAGTCAAAAGTCACCCGTTGTTACTCCCATTGAAAGCTTTTAATAAAATAAGTAAAAATAAAATTAAAAACCAGCAAAATAAAAACAATTGCTACAATTCAAGAACAACTACTGATCTATTTTAATTTTTTGTTAAAGTTTTTAAATGTTAAAAAAACCCTCTTTAGTTTGCTGGTTTTATACGTTAGGATGGCGTTTTTGCAGCTGCATGTCTTTTGTCCATTGGTTGTTCAACTGAATGTCTATCACATATTTTGTGATTTTAGATGCCACTGATAACACGTTTCACAAAGCCTGAAGCGATGCATATCTCATCACCCTTTTGATGACACTAGAGGAACCTGTGGTGGCTCTTTTCTACCACAGAAATTCATTACATCCTTTTTACATCATCAGTGTGTGTATGAGTACACTCTGTATTGCTATGTACGTAACTATGGGTATTCATCTGTGTGTGTGCGTGGCTGAGTGGCTGAAACTGTTGCATTGGCAGGTCTCCAGGAAGCTACTTTACAGGTGGACGTAACAGATGTGCCTTTATACTCGTACAGATACAGTGTAGATACAGATTCAGTTAAGCTCTTTGGTTACGTATTGCTTCACTGCTGTTCTGTGTGTGTGTGTGTTGCTGGTGTCTCCATATTGCCCGGCTTTTGTGAAGAGAGTGCAGAACAGAGAGAGACAGGGCCAAATCATGCTCACCGCCGCTTTAGTAAAAAAGCCAAAGAATAATGCATTTCATAAATATTTATACCTGTTTCTGATTTCATATTCATCTCCAGCACAGGGGGGAGGCATAGCCTGTGTGTGTGTGTGTGTGTGTGTGTGTGTGCGTGCGTGCGTGTGTTAGGGTTGGTGGCTTGCAGATTGGGGTGAGCATATAGGCAGTCATCCTCGAGTCATACTTTTCAATCTCAGCAGGATGCTGCTCCCATCTGCAGTATTTGACTTTTGAGCAACATGGTGCTTGGATTCACACGCACACACGCACACACGCACACACACACACACACACACACACACACACACACTCTTACATTTTACCTGATGGTTACTAAAATACGCAAATACATCTTAAAGATTTCCGACACCTTTGTCAAACTTTGCTGTAATATTTGAATAGACGGATTTGAACAGCACTTCTCAAACTGCGCTGCATCCTAACGCAGCTGCACGACAAGTATGTAAATGTGAACGCAGTATTTAATCTCACCGGAAATCTTACTACGAGGCAACATAACAAATCTCTGTGGATTTGCTATTAGCTGTAAAATCTCCCCAAAAAGCTGCCTTTATTGCTCTCCTGATGTCTGTTGCGCTGACATATTATGAAGCACTGTTTTCTTCATAATGCCGGTCATCACCTTCCCGACCAAATCCAATGATTGTCATCTCATGTCAGAATTTGAGCGCGGTAACCGAATAGAAGGAGTATCACCCGGGAATATCTTCTCTAATTGTGCTCTCCATTTTGGCTTTTTCTATTTGTTCCTGGGTGTTTCTTTTTTTTTGGGGGGGGGGGGCAAATACACAGAAATGTTGCACTGAAGCAAGGCACAAAGAGCAGTCTATTGCAAGTGTGCTGAGCAATCACCCTGATGAAACCCAATTGTGTTTTAACATGATAGAACAATATCCCAGCCCATAACTCCCTTTAACTCTTACTTTTGACGTGCCACTGAAAACACATTACCGCGTGAGATGCGAGCCTGTATCAATTCTGTCTTTACTCTTTTTTTTTTTTTTTTTTTATTTTCTTTTTGCAATAAAACCGTTGAAGCTCTTACCCTCCTTCGATCTTTCCTCGTGCTCTCCTCATCCCTCCCCACTTCTTTATTGTCTTGATTGCACCACCTCCTCCTCTTCTTCCTCCTCCTCCTCCTCCGCTCGGTGGTGGTAGGAGAAGGAAGGAAGAAGTTGTAACACGTAGCGTGTCTTCATTAAAGTGTCACTCCCCATTATTTTCGTGCTATCTCAATTAGCAGCAGCTTTAATAAAGGGCCTCTTCTCTCTCTCTCCCGCCTGCTCTCCTTCTGCAACTCTCTCCATCTCCAACTCTTTCTCTGCAACTCTGCGAGCAGACTGAATGATGGAGTCGCTGCTCAGGAAGTGACTGGCAGAGCGGGAGGAACCGATGCATGGGGGATGAAAGAGGGGAGGAAAAACAAAGAGCGTTGAATACATGAGTGGGGGGTGTGTAGAGAGAGAGAGAGAGAGAGAGGAGGTAGATCTGCACTAGTTTTCTTCCAAGCATCTCTTTCTCCTCTGAGAGCAATTAGACGCCGGTAGTGGCTAGACCCCAGACTGATCTGCAGCTTCTGCTCGTGTGTGTGTGAGAGACAGAGAATGTCCAGTATCTGCTATAATCACCACAGCATCTCACGCAGCTCTTTGTGAGCTCAGCAGAAATAAGGTAATGTGCCTACAGGTCGGATCAAGAAGAGCACACACACACACACTGACAGAAATATCAACATCATCAACACAGTGTCATCTGGCTGACAACACGTGGGCACAGAATGTGAACCTGCTTTGTTACAGTAAATCAGCCATCCAGGCCGACCTCCTCTCCACGCCTTCAGAATGAGGCAGGGCTAGACAATATGATCTAAAATCCTTAACACCATGTATTGCCATATTTATGGTAATACATTTGTTTCATATGAAATATTCATTAAATGCGTGGCACTTTGTTGTCTCGTGCCGGCTCAGTTTACAGGTTTATCTGGATTGTATTTTGAGCCGAGAGGTTGTATGAATGTTTGGTTGTTGGTTGTATTCTCCGTTGCCATCGTGCGGGACTCGGACAATGTATTCACCACAAAGTGTGCCGAGGGTGCATTTTAAATTTACGCCGGTGAGAGATTCACAGTGGTGATGAACTCGTATTAACATCCGGCCCCAGTACAACACTGTCGCCATTGGAGCTGCGAAAATTTGCAAAGCGCAAATATCGTTTCATGCTAAAACATTCGGTAAATATATTTATGCGGTAGAGGAAAATTCAGCGCACAAAAAAAGGGCAGGGTCTTTTCTTGCCAGTTTTACCGTGTCGTGTCGTAGCAGGAATAAATCTGCTGTGCCGCGCAGATCTTTTAGTTTAGTGCAAAAAATCCAAACCTCAATCCCTGCGACCGTAAATCTCCACTGCATTCAGCACATTCCCAGCTGGAGCATGCGCCGCCCTGCTGGTACATGTGTACATGCGACACGCACAGTGCATACAGCGCACGCTAATCCTGCATATTTGCACAGAAATGCACACGTGCACTCCCACACGCAAGAACGCTCGCTGCCCCAGATCCAGGCGTAAACACGCACGTGCACACCTTTTGCTTGTAGTGGACTGATTACTATGGAGCGCTATATCAGCGCTGCCACCTTACATTTAGCTTTCCATGGTTAACTGAGAGTGCATACATTTACACCTTCTATCCCCAAACTCCTCTCTCACACACCAACACACACACACGGCATGTGATGACTAGTGACAGGAGTGGGTGGCTGGTCAGGGGGCTGATCTGTGTGTAATTGGGGGATATTACAGCAGCCATCTCACTTAGCCTCTGGGAGACTGATCTATATTCACTCTGCAACTCATATTCACATGGCTTCCTGCGCAGACACTCGCACATTCACAAGCGCACATTTTCGCCACACACACAGGCACTAAACTCGGTTCTCCCACAGAGACCGAGCTCAGGCAATAAACCTTAGCTGTTAAAGAAGCAGTGACAGAAAATGGACAACCATTTTAACTGCTTTGTATAATGTTGGGTCATTTGTTTCCAACAGTGGATCACATTTAAGCTTATACATAATTTGCATGTTGATTCTTGACTTTTAAGGTTACAGATACGTGTCAGATGAGTGAAGCGCTATTTTCCTCTTAAAGTATAAAATTAGTACAATAAAGTCAAATACTTGAGCTCTTGTAGTACCTCTGTTAGTATAGAAAAAATATACAATACATTATCAGTAAAAATCAGTCAACAAAAGAAGAAAAACGTTTCTTGCTTGGCAACGATGCAATTTTCAGTAAATCAGTTAAGACTGAATCCTGAAGTTGTTATTTGGGCGTCTACCGCTACAATCACTTCGTAAATGCGGGTGTCACAGGCTTAAAAATGGCAACGAGCACAACCTTTATATTGAATGAGCACAACAGTGGAGAGCAAGAGAGCAAGGTGATCTCCTCCGTGCCCCAGAGCTCCATGGTCATTTTTCCAGGGCATGGGTCCATTAGCATAGGGAAGCTGACACCATTGCTTTAGGCTACGTGTAACACCCTAATGACCGCTCCGCTGTTACTTTAAATCAAGGGTATTAGTTTTGTCTCTGATAAAAGACAGCCGTGATGGCATAGCCTACATCTGCTGGTGTTTTGTTTTATTTATTTTTTTATTTTTTTCACTAGTGTTTCGTGGTAAAAATGTGATTCGTCTTTGACTTCTGAGAGCCAACGTCTCATCTTCTCTCCTCCCATCTCGCCGGCTCCTCTCCCGTCGTTTTGTCACCCTCCTTTTCTCCCCTCTCCTCCTTAAACTAAATACAAATTTCCTACATGAACCAAAGGGAATCCAGCGGTGGGTATAGGACAATTCCAACAAACGCGCAGCATTTCCCAGCCAGTGTGTCAAACCTGAGATGTGTGTGCCAGTAAATCTTTCACTCCGTCTAATTGCGGTTTGGAATGTTCGTGAAGATACAACCCTAACCTTACAAGTCAAAATGTCTGTATTGTACTGATTTCAATGAAGCTTCCATTTGCCTCAGAAACTGTCAAATCAACACGTGATGAGGAAGTTTGCCTGATTATCATTAAGAACATTTAACTGGGGTTCAACAAAAGTCTTTAGCAGTTTTGGTGGACACTGCAAGCAAGTGAACTACATGAAGTAAAGCCTACATGTCATAAAACGGCTCCTGAACATGATATTTCATGAGGTTTAAACAGTACGGTCAAGCATTCTGATGAACAGAACAGGTCACTTGCACGTACCAACAGGCCTCGACCCGGCTTCACCACCAGATATTTTGCCTCTGATAAAGACGACTTTGCTGTCACTCAAGCGGCACATTATTTAGGAATTTTGTTTGATTTCATGCAAATAATGGACGGGGACGGAGAGGATCAAAAATTAATGGGGGACTTTGGGAAGCACGATAAATTATTGAGCACCGGCCTGATTAATTCTTAATAGCCATTGTCAAGAAAATCGCCGTCTTCTAGCGCCGTTAATTCTCATCAAACCTACTTTAGAGGAGCGTTTCTGCCTCTGCTCCTACACACGGTACAGTAGCACCTCCTCCTCCTCCTCCTCCTCCTCTTCCTCCTCTGCAACTTGCTTCTTACGGCTTGCCTGACCTACTACAGTTAGATATTTGTGAATAGCTGATGGTATAAAAAAAAAAATAAATTCTAGAAGCCAGGACACACTCTTGCATCCCCTCTCAACGTGATCGAAAAGCATCCCTCGCTTCCAGGAGGACTCTAACAGCACAGGAGCAGACACAGTGATGTAGTGCAGGAGACGAGGGCATTGTGCTGTGAAGGGGATTTCTGTGGGAGCATCTTAAGTTTCTCTTTTATTGTGTGGAATACTTCCTGTCTGAAATTCTTATTTACGTGTCCTCCCTCGCTCGTTGTAAAAGAATCTTTGAATAGGACCCAAAAAGGCTAACTGATTTTTCCGCGTGAACGTTGGTTAAATGCAATACCAGACAGCAGCAGAAGCCCATAATGTGGGACGTGAACAGGCCTTCAGACATGCAAGCTTTTAAAAGGAAAAGTACTTTTGTGTTGCTCTGACTGTGCGTGCAGCTAAATAGATGAAATCTCTGCTCCCTGCGAGGCCGAGCGGAATCAAAATACAGCATCTTATTCTGAATATCAATTTCAAAGCATGTTTCCATGAATTATAGATAACAGATATCAGTATGTTAATGGGTACACAACATATGGTTAACTTCAATGACTATGGATTTGCACCAGTAGGGGGAAGAGTGTGCAAGGAAACGGATCGGGGTGTTATGGAAGCAACAATCTAGCTGCTATAATACAAGGGGAAGTTACACGTCCCTGCTCACATTCACTGACATTTAGCACTAAAGGCTACGTTAGGACTGCACTGCTCAGGAAAAACCACGACTCCCAAAGTATCAAACTTCTTTCCTGAAGGAATGTCTTTCTCTGCAATTAAGGAGACAATCTTCCTTTTTTTGTGTGCACAGTGGTGGAAATTGATTTTGAAATATAATTGGAAAATGAGAGGAAGGCGACATAAAACTAGTATGATGTAGGTGAGCTTGATTCCTCAGATGTGCTTCTTGGATATACATCATTATAACATTTCTCTTGCATATAAATAAGCAGATATATTTCATGGGAAAAAAAAACCCACTTTCTTTCCAATTGGGGCTGTAACCATGATTTTACAATCTGTTTACAATCTCTCTTTTTTTTTAAAGCTGTTTGGATTTTCTTTTTATGTAATGTCTTATTTAGGTGTAAATAAGTTAAATCCTATATATTTTTTTTTTTATTGTTTTTGTTGGCTGAAAAGTAGTCGAACTTAAAACACGTATGCACAGGTTTTAAATGGCAAAACTCCCTGCAGGTTGCTAAAACAAAAATTCACCCAAATAAGGAAAGAAAAGACGACAAAACAATTCGGAGAACATGACGTCAGTGTCCTCAGTTGCTGCCATGGCCTCGTCTTTGCAGACTTTACAATTGTAGCTGACTTGTTTTCTGTATTTTAGAGTTTTCAAAGATCCCTGACACATTTACAGTACCTCCAATAAATTAATGGCATGTACATTTTTGCCGTCGTCCATTATTATCAGAGGTTAACACTGTCAGCGAGGCTTCCATCATCGGAACAGTCCAGCCTCCATTAGCCTCCATCAGTTTGCATTTGGCAGTGTTCAACTATTTTACAGATGCAACACAAGCTTTTGAGAGAGCCCTGGTCTATTTGCAGCATTAAAAACTGCAGGAAAAGTCCGAGTTAGCAGACAAAGTTGATGAGAGCTGGCGACGTCCTTCTGGACAGCTGTGGAGCGCAAAGCGTCCACGCCGCTGCTGCTGACTGCTGCCTGGCGCGGCCCGTCTTCTTCTGCATATTCAACAGCCCTTATGAATATCAGAGCTACTTGATTGCACTGTGATTATTCCCAAACCTCACCCACTCGCTCCCCCCCCACCCCCTCTCTGATCTCCATTACTAGTCAGAACACAGCCCCGGTGTAGTATTGTAGTGCGGCGTCGCCAGCCCGATCTGACACCATTCCTTTCATGGGTTCAACAGCTTCCTTGTCGTACAGCAAAGTAATTAGTACTGCAAGCTCATATTAATTAACAAAGAGCGTTATCACTTTATTAATCCATATTAGAGAGGGGGAGGAGGAAGGGAGGGCGCAGTCAGTGTTAGTGTAAGGAACTCTCGGCGGGAATGTTCCCAAGCACTGCTCTGTAGTCCCGTTGTCCATGACCCATGGTGCCTTCCAAACATCCCGACGCCAGCGGCATATGGCTCAAACTGTTCATTAAACCTTTTAATGCAAACAGCGTGCACGGAATAAACAAACAGGGGTGGCAGAATTGGGGGAAACAGGTGCCATGGTGTGAAAGCACGCTAAACGATGTGATAGTGGGGGAATTAATTACTACCACAGCGCTAATTGGAAGCAATAATTTGTGTGATTAGCGGGTCGCTTAAGACGTGAGACACATCTACCGCCTGTATACACAAGCGGAGAGGCGTGGGCCTAGTCGCTGTCTGTCTGCACATGCGCGCACGCACGCACGCGCCAAGCGAATAGTTTGAGATGCACACTTCAGAGCAGTCAAACGAGGACACTCTCACTTCCTGCAGCCTCTTTACGAGCAGACGAGCTCAGCCTGTGATGAGGCGTAGCCAAAATTTGTTTCATTCTAAATGCTGATTATAAAAGCGAGAATCGGGGTGGTGGTGGTGGTGGAGGAGGTTGTGGTGGCATCCCACCCCCCCTTCTTGCTACCTCTTCCCCCTTTTCACATGCAGCACTTCTAATTGTAGACTACAATCAAAACAAAGTCCCCGTACTAAATCCCCCCCCTCATTATTTCCTTTTAATTCCTATTGGCCATAGTGATCAAAATGCATAATTAATTAAATTATTTTTTTTGTAGAATATCGTATGTATTTTCCTGTTCACATCCTTCACTGTTTGCAGCCCCAGTCGTCTCGTATTTGGATTTTTTGACCGTGTGGTTCGGTTGAAACGTTCTAATCTACCCGCCTCAAACACATTTGCTTGAATTTCCTGTTCTCGTCCTCTCTTTGATGACACCCCCCCCCAGCTTTATAATGGTCCTGACTTTATTACTGTCCCATCAGACTTTGCTGTAACAATAACAACACACGTTGTCACATTTCTCAGTGCAGCAGTCGGGCTCAGGGCTCGCGCTCATACATTTTACCTGTCCTTCATTACACTTTTCACTGGTGCCGTCAAGCTTCACCATACTTATCACATTAAGTAGCTCTATTGCTGCTACACAAAATTACACACTTGCCATTAGTATTTTACAGTCTCGTATAGAGACGATCCACTTATCCACAATACCTGAATTGTGATATCTGCCAATACAATATATTAAATCAACCAACAACGCAACACAACTTCCACCCTGCAAACATGTTCAGTTAAACAACTGTTGGGGCCACTGGGTATCTTCTGTCAGTTCACTTCTTTCATGGATTGCAGTTTCACAGCCACCAGTCTCTCGTCTTCTCCCCTTGCATCTGCACCTCGGCGCCTTTTGTCCCCGACCGTCCGCACCTCACCTGCCAATCAGGTGATGTGGATCAGCTGTGCCGCACCTGCTCCTCCAGCGGCTTGCTTGCACGTGTGCTTTGTAGTCCTGCTCTCCAGCCGTGCTGGTTTGTAGTTCCCGCCTCTGCCATCTGGCCGGCACATGCTCCTCCTCCATGACGTCGCCCCGGGCAACGTCACAGCAGTTAAATTAGTAATTCATTAATTTGTTCTACAACATTCAGTGTGATGAGTGATGAGTGACGTCCGTCAGTATTGGGACCCGATATTGGATCGGAACTCTAGTCTCATAGTGTCAATCGGTTTCCAAGGGACGTCATTGTAAGATGCGCGTGCACGCGGGTGTACAAAACAAACCACATTTGACTGACAGCTTTTGGGGGGTAAAGTAATGTTGTCCTTATATCATCTATTTTACTGGTTTTCATTCGTATCTATTAATATTTTATCTCGCTTTGTTTGCTTTATTTTATTTATCTTTTACTGCCTCCACATTTATTGCTTTCTGAATATTAATTATTATATTATTATTATTATTATTATTATTATTATTATTAAGACACCTTTCTTTTAGCTCAGAGAGCAGAATAAGCTATTGTAGTGATCTGTAATGATGGAGGAAGCCACACCTGTTTTAAGGTAAGACAGCTTCCGCACTCTTAGCGTGTTCGGCAGAGAAACAGCAGGTATTTCATATTATGCTAAGGTTTCTTGTGTGATGGGAGCTTCGGGACCTTTAACCCACGCTGCTTGTTTACACAGGTCCTTTCTCTCTACCTCCAAAAGAGCTAACTTGTTGCAGTCGCTGTTAGCGTCAATGCTACAAGCGGCCAGATCTCGCTCCGCAATGTGTCGTGCTGAGCCAACAGAGTGAAGTGTGGCGGGCGTGCAATGACAAAATCCACATAGAAAGTTTTATTTCTCTATTCATTTATATGACTGAAAAACCAGGATCACGTGGTTATGTAACAAAACAAACAGCACATGGCTACAAATGGGCAGCATTCTTCAGAAACTCACCTGGTATACGAACGACCTTTGGCTTATTTTACCCTTATTCCGACATGGATGGGCAGTTTACATAATGCTTTGGCAAATACCTTTTCTCTTTAATTCAGTACGCTTACATTCTCTGATTCAAGATATGGCTTGTTTCTATCCAGCCCTTCAAACCGCTGTGCTGCATGTGCATCGCACGACTGTTTGACATCGGGACACCCGTCTATTTGTCTCGGTGAATGTGACATGGGAGTGATGTACTGTATGAAAACGTTTTGCACAGTATATCACTCCCAACTACCCGACTGTCTGCACAGAGAAATGGACCCAGTACTATCGTCAGTACCGAGGAATGTGTTGACACCCATTCATTTGCTGTGGTCTGATTGATTTTTCCGGTCATATTTTTTTTTTTAAACATGCTCCCTGATGAAACGTTGCGCAAGCGGCAGATGTTTTAAAACACGGATATCACAGGGCTGTTATCTGATTCCTTCTGATGAATTAGAGCCGGGTCCCTCCAGTGCCCAAATGGAGTCCACTCCGCATGAATTATTACCAAATATAATTTCGGCTATTAGCCCTCTTTCCTGAACATCTGAACATGGAAAATGTGGAATTAGAAATTAATACCTCCGAATATCATGGCAGGGTTTTGAGACAGGGGGATTCATTTTCATGTCTCCCTCCCTCCCCCTCTTTTTTTTTTTTTTTGTATTCCGACCGAGTTTCTGACACATTCATGTGTTAAGTTGGGCTCAAGCAGTTCTATTACCATACAGATTATCCATTGTGAGCTTTGGTGTGCTGCAGAAAAGAATTAGCATTCAATAGAGAGAAAGGGAACACAGAGGCAAAGAAAAGTGGAATGAAAAAGTATCCTGCCTCCCTCCTGTTTATGCCTGTAATCTTCTTTCAGTGTTTTATCCAAATTGATTTCTTCAAGCTAAATTCTCTTGTTCTTGCTCTGCAGGCTGGTTTTGTCCACCTATCTGTGTGCAGTTAAACAGTTTCCTCCTTATCTACATAATGGCTCACAGTACAAGGTGATGACTTCATATGCTGTAACAACAGGGAAGAATCACCAACGACTCGCCTGACATTCCTGCGTTGGTCCATAATTCATGAACACCGAACACCCAGACCATCTAGGTGTTTGCAGCAGCTAGTCAAATGTAGAGAAATGTGTCTAAAGACTGAGCTAGGTTGTGCGATGTGTTGATCGACCGTGGCCACACTTGTAGGCTGCATGCTACTGCCTTCCCTTGATCTATGGTGCATGCATTAGTCCAAGCTTGGAGCTCTGAAGCTTTCTCCAACAGCAAAGTAAAAGCTTCTGGAGTCCTGCGACCTTACAAGTTGACCTTATATGCCCATAATGGTTTGATAACATCCAAATGTGTCCCTCTTACAGCAACACAGCGTGACTCGTGGCAGCGCGCTGCTTTGACTCAGATGGCGGACGCTCGCTCTTGTTGACGGACTGCGACGTCTCAAGGAGTCCGGGATCGTTGGCTGACAGTCTGGCAGGCGTGGGTGCAATGAATCAAGACAATGCAGGGAGTTCACAACTTTAGTTCAACCCAAATAAACTATATTACAACTTCACCAAGTACACCTTAAGTCAGTCCATTGCTGCACATGGGTTTTGTAGTCCTTCCCCATCGCCATGCTGTTTTGTAGTCCTCGCCGCCTCCACCAGGTCGGCACGTACTCTCCTACTATGACTCGGCCTCTCGTGGCGTCACAAGATATTTAAGTGAACATACATCTGCAACTTTAAACTTTGGCAACGTCGCTTTTCCATTCCAACTGAACCTCTATGGCAAAAACAAAACTTTGTTCTGTAGTTTTTACCTGTGCCTTTATCCCAGCTCTAAAGAAAAATGCAAAACCCGCCACTTATTTTCCTGACCCAAATTTCCTTACCTACCCATTCGTTCCGTCCTCTCTTCTTTGAATGTTCCCTCTCTTCGACACCTCATTTACTGCACTCCAGTCTCTCTCTCTGACCTTACAGAGGAGAAGTCACGAGGGAGGATCCTATCTGAAAGTTCAGCCAAATGTTAGCAACAGAGGGATGTTCCTTGACAAGGAGCTCTCGCTCTCTCACTCTTTGTCAAACACCTCTGTCTCCCCCCTGGCCACCGCCTCCTCCTCCTCCACCTCTTCAGTTTATCATTTCTCCACTCCCAACCGAAGCTTGCTGTCTGGCTTCTTGAGACTGGCGGCCAATAACGGTGGAGTAGTCTGATACCATCGGCTCCTGGAGTGGAGGCAGCCGAGAGGTTGTCTAGCAAACCCAAACACCTGCATTCTGTCATTCATTTGATTACCCCCTCACCCCTCCATCCCTCTTCCATCCGCCTCCCTCTCCATCATTCACCTTGCTCTGATCTTCCTGCCTGTCTGTCAGAGGGGATCTGCCAAAATGTCTGCAGCCTGGAGATGTGTGTGCATACTGTGTGTGTGTGTGTGTGTGTGTGTGTGTGTGCTCTTTCTTATGGAGCAAATATGGAGGCGATTTATAAGCTGAGAAAAAGGGTGCCTCTTCAAAAGTTTGGCAGGGTTTGAAAGAAAAGCAGCCGTGGGGCTGGAGAGAGCATGTCACTGAGGTCTCTGTCGTGTATTCCTAATAGTTCCCGCTCCTCTTCCTCGTTTCTATCTCTTCTTGCTTAGAGGAATGGGGGAGAACAGCTTAGAGGACAGCTTATGTGATTGAGATGGAGAAAATTAACGAAAGGTAGCGGCATACTGGTGGTGACAAAGGGGGGTTGGAGGATGTTTTGGAATAGCTGCTGTTGCATTGTGGCCAACAGTCCGTACTGCCTGTTAGCTGCACCTCCAAGCTTCACATTACTGTGGGTGTTCGATGACTTGTATACACTCGTATCCCAAGAATGTCAGGTTTTCCACAAGCGCTTGTATTATTGACGTCACTGCTGCAACTCAATGCAATCTCTCATTAAAGGTGTCGTTCAACAGTCACTCTAAAAATGTGAAATGCGTTTCTGGCATTGTCCATATCCTACAGAGCCCCTCTGGTGTCTTATGGTATTAAAATATAACCTATGTGTAATCCGTGCTGACGGTTTTGTGATATGGTTTGCTAACTTCATGTTAACAGCCACCTTTTCCAACTGTTCGCTTTTATTTGGGTTAAATCACTTTGCATTTATTTTGCCTTTGACTGGCCTTTGGGCAAACGGTCAAGCATCGCATATTAACAAACCGAGCGCACGGATTGTGAATCTCAGCACGGATTACAAAACCGTGTGCACAGATTACACATAGAATAATCTTTTTCTACCATATGACCCCAGAGGTGCTCTGTAATATTCTAAGATAAAATCAATATCTACTACAGCACTTGCTATTGCAATTTCAACCAAAAAAACACGGTCCTCACAGCCACCTTGCATGTATCATCATCATAACAGCTTCTTCCTTAACTATGATATCCACCCACGCACTCTTGTAATACCATCCTCCTGTCCGTTCCCATAACTCCACTACTCACTTGCCCTAAGCCTGTCAAGATGACCACATTTAAAGCAGGACTCTAGCAATGGGCACTAAACTAAAGTTGGAGGAATCACAAGAGACAGATTAAAAACAGAATGGTCGACATCAATGAATAGAGGCTGACTTTTAGTCGCTGGGATTGGTCAAGCTCCAGAAACATTACATTCTACACTTTCTATAATGCACCTCAATGGCATCTCTTTATTAGACCGTCTCTGCACGATAAATGCCAATAGCCCTTTTAAGCCCCATGCCTCCAGTTTGTAATGCAGCCTTTCTGTTATAAACTTGTAGTTTCCAAACTTGTAGGCAATAAAAAAAGATTCATATTCCTTGTTTTTCTGTAAGTTCCCCCAATGACTGAGCTTGAAAAATATTATACCTAAATCCAAGATTTTTATTTGAGGCTATTTATTTTGTCAGGCTACACCAAGTTTGACTGATTTACTCATTTTTAGCAGCAAATTTTTGTCATTTGCTTATGAATTACATCCTTCACTTTGAGCATACGCTTTTGTTTTTTTTTTTATTAAGTTGAAACTTAAAATCAAGAGGCGTTTTCTGCATATTCCTTTATTGTTCGTGGTCAAGAACACCTGTAGCCCCGGGCAAATGCACAGACGCTACAAAGCACCACTCCGGCTTTGACGGCAAAGACGGATGCAAACAGGCCGAAAACAAGAGCTGTTGTTGGCGTTTGACAGCGAGCATAATGGAGCTGCTTGGGGATTTGGGCTCAGTGTCAGGGTGGAAAAATCTTTGGGACATGCGCTGAGGGTGTTGGATGGTGTTCGACATCAGTCAATGCTGCTGGTGAGTGAGAGTGGGCGGCTGGAGTCATAGATATTAGGCAGACAAGTGTTATATCCAGGGGGATTGAGATCTGACGAGCGGAGTGGGATTGCCACCGGGGTTTTTTATTTTAGCGCAGATGAATGCAGCTGGTGAGCTTGTTCAACATTGGCAGTGAAGAATGGAAAGCTGCAGTCTAGACGAACCTTCTACCAGTGTCCCTTTATCATCTTTTATGAGATTCATCATCTTTGCACAAGGAGGGGAAATCCTGGCACATGAGATAAGTAGATCACTTAAACAAGATCTATGATGAGGTTTGACACTTTTTTTACTTTGTCAGGGGTTTTGTGGTTAAGACACGACCTGGATCTGCAGCTGAAGTCAAGCGAGCCTTTGATTTGTTAAGAATGTGCCATTGTATCCACGTCACAGAGTGGGAGGCGTAGTTGGTGCAGACATTAGATTTGTTTAAAGATATCTACAGTTCGAATTCATTATTTTCTCTTATTTGGTCCTACATCTTTTATGAGGACATTCAAAGATGATACTTGTGTTTTTGCATGTTTTATCCTACTGCTATCCGATCGACGTACAGTTGAATTGAGTTGCATTTGTATGCTGTGGGAATTCTTTCACCTAGTGTATTTTCCAGGTTTTTAATTTATTCTTTCATTGTTTTAAATTTTTTTTTATGATCAGCATTTGACTAACCAGCTAAACATTACCAAGAATGAACACACATATGATTTTCTCTAAATTAAATTCTTTCTAACACAATGAGTTCTGAGTGTTTTTCCTGAGGGTGCAGGGTCTCGGCATCGTCCGACACCTTGATAAGTGCCTGCTGGTGTAGAGTGTTTTTATGCATTCTTGTGCCAAACTGCACAAATTTAGGTTCTAAATAACTGGTACTTTACAACTGACCTTTTCGGTGACGTTCAAATGAACTGAATGAACGTGTTTGCACGTTCGGATTGGTTGGTTTAGTCTGGTCTGAAAGCTGACATCTGGACTCTGGTGCGGACTAAACAAACAGGCTGAGACTGCCTGAAAAGGTGGGTCCGGTTCAGTGCAGGTCTGGCAAACTGTGGTGCAGTTCGCTCGTGTTTGTGGCATGAAAGCAAAGCACACCAACAACATTTTGTGACTGTATATATGTGATTTTGGTATGATTTCAAAGTCTACACTGCTATTCCAACCATCTGCTGATCATTAACGTATACATATATATGAAATATCATCATGCTCGTACATGTAACCCGTGATACAGTTCTCTGATTCATCAGAAGGTGCAAAGGAGCAGACACAGGTGTGCACTGAGCTTGTGTGGCAGTTAAATTTAGTGAAATCAGTAAAATGCAGCGTTCTGTACTGCTGTTATATTATCCTACAAAATGCACCTTTAACACTTTTCTACCTTTTTCTACCTGGCCAGTTGTTGTCTACGTAAGAAATGTTCATTGTCAGCTCTTTCTTTATGGGCTCTCTGTGACATCAGAGAAGCTAAATAATCACATAGGGTTCATAAAAGTGCAGCGCGAGTCAGTCACCACGTTGGTCC
>JAVQJF010092903.1:0-29671 GCA_036023855.1 Gadopsis marmoratus
TTGGGTCTGTAGATATAGAGTTGGCTTGAACTTGCTCTATATCTACAAGTGCTATGAGATAACTTTGTTATGATATAGCGCTATATAAATAAAATTTGATTTGATTTGATTTGATTTGAGCAGGTGCAGAGTTAAGGCAGAGTACTTTGAAAACCCCATATCTCCCTGCCATTTAAAGCAAACGATTAGGAAACTGCTTCACTAAAAAGAAAAGAAAACATGTCCTACTTTAATTTTGAAAATGTCTTAATGGAATGATGGAAAGGCATCAATGCATTATCTTTTAGCTCCTACAGGGGGATAAGAAAACAAAGAAATGAAAAGAAAATTGGGCTCATGTACCATTCATGTTGGTTATTTACCATGATGATAGGCTTATTCTTAGTCAAACTTTGGTCAGATGTTTCACAAATATTTTTGTCTTACAGTTTTATTCGTAAGAAGACAAAGTGAACTGCGTGTCTTTTTTTCTTCTTTCTTTAAAACTTAACCAAATTTGGGAGATGGATTTTTGACAGGCACCTGTAAGGACAGCAGGAACCATGACGAAAGGGTCCTTCGGGCGTCCCGTTGCATAGGAACGAAAATCGTCGGGCATCATGCAACGTCTACAAACTTCGAATACCCGGATACCTACACGAGTATGTGAAATCAATGAAATCGATTCGTTGTGAGAGACAAAAATAACAGACAGTCAGCGACAACCAAGTAACCTCGGCTAACAAATTCTGTCAACGCTAATTCAGCTAGCGGCGCTAGCCAACTGTTAAGTTGACCAGGGTTCGCTGTACAGGCGACGCTGCGGTACCGACAAGAGACTTTAAAAAGACACATGTAATCAATGAATTTATCTGTACTACTGTTGGTTCCAGCTAGCGTCAGTGATGTTGATGTGAGGACTGACGAGCCACACATGTTAGCCTCAGCTAGCTAACGCACGTTCGCGTCGTCAGTGTCCGTTGTGTGCGGAGCTTAGGCCATTTTTTTCAGGCATTTATAAACTCAGCCAGGCAAGCGTTGGCTAATACAGCCGCCCTAGTCAAAGCGATAGAAAGTGTAAAATGGCCAGCGACGGTGGCAGCATCCCCGAACTGGACCAAAAGAAGTACGATGCAGACGAACAAGTGAAGATCATCTGCCTGGGAGACAGCGCAGTTGGTAAATCGAAGTAAGTATTGGGTGTAATAAGCTTAGGCTTCTTGTATACAACATTTTTTTTTTTTTTTTTACTTTCCTCGGATTATCTGTGTGTTCTGACTCTCTCTTTCTCAGGCTGATGGAGAGGTTTCTCATGGACGAATAGTATCCTTTTTAGCAGCTTTAGACACTCACTATTTCTTGTAAGTGACAGTATATCATCCTGCCATTAGCCATTGCAGCCATTGTCTGCACATGCTGTTTAAGGTTAATCTGGCACGTCTCCAACAAAGCAGATGTTTGTCCTGAGAGTTTAGGATCCATAACTCTTTCTGCAGTCGTCCTCAGCAGTTGTCAACCTTTGCTCTGACTCTCTACAAACACACAGCCACTGTAGGAAACAAGACAGTAGCGGTCGGTATGTATTGTGCAATTTGCTTTTTTTTTCTGCTCTCACAGAAATGATTTTTGACCACAGGAGCAATTTTTTACCCAGTTGACAAGTGAGCAGGTATGCTTTTTGTTTTTGATTCCCAGATTTCTGGGACACTGCCGGCCAGGAGAGATTTCAGAGCATGCATCCCTCATACTACCACAAAGCACATGCATGCATCATGGTAAGGCCCGCTCTTGGTGTCACGTTCGGTGCCTTTCAGTAATCCTTTAACCGGCCCTTTCTTGCTCCCCCCCCCCCGACAGAAACTCGCAGGAACGTAAACTGACCAACATCATTTTGCTTGTTCCTTTGGCCTTGAAGGGTTTAATCTCACAGAAATGTCATGTTTTGCGATTGAAGATGAAGACGGTGATCCTGCCACAGAGAAGTCGATAACAACTTGTTAGATGACTGCTGCCTCACTGTCAGGAAAGAAGGTTGACCTCCTTTTGTAAACATTTCTTCTTTTCTCTCTCTCTTAGGTTTTTGATGTTCAAAGGAAGATCACATACAAGAATCTGGCCAACTGGTATAAGGAGCTGAGAGAGTACAGACCGGAGATACCCTGTTGTGTGGTTGCCAACAAAATTGATGGTGATGGTGACTCTGGCTCTGACACTGCACATAACTATCAATATTCAGTTCTTAGGATTGTATTAAATGCAGCATTTGTACAAAGTCTTTAAAGTTTGAAAAATTCTTAATTTTAACGGTTATGTTTTCATGGTTAGGGATATGCTTGAATCCGAATATACTCCTTGAAATATTCTTGATTTTCAACATTATCTGGTGTTTCATCCTCTACACAATCACTCATCACTCAAATCACGCAAACCAAAAATCCTTTTAATAATTGAAATTAAATGATGCCATCATCATATTTTTTTGTTGTCTCCTGGGATTTATAGTTAGAATTAAGAAAGTGATGATAAAGGCTTTGAGAGTCTGGACATTTTTGGTTTAGGTACCTTGAACGTACTTGAAAAAGGTACTTGAATTTCAAATCTTAAAAAGGTTTGCGAACCCTGTATAGTCAATTCAGTTTTATTTATATACACGCCATATAACAAAGTTACCTAGGGAAACTTTTCATATAGAGCAGGTGTAGACCGAGTCTTTATTTACAGAGATCCAACAGTTTGCAGCACTAGGTGACAGTGGCAGAACCAGAACCAGGCTCTGGGTGGGCGGTCATCTGCCTTGACGTTGGGTTGAGATAGAGAGAAGGAGAGCAGAAGGAAAGAACACACAGCAGCACAGTACAGATACACATAGAGATGTAAAGCAATAGTAGTAGTAATGGTACTGATGTTAACATTAATAAAAATAATACCAGTAGCAATATAATAATAGTAATAATAATTGTTTAAATGTGATTGTTACATTTCTAGTTTGTACATGCTCTATTTCCTTTTTGATGAATTGTTTGACCAACAGAATTGATAATAGAATTATACGTTTGAACATGTTTTTTTTTTCATGTCTGCAGCTGATTTGAAGGTGACCCAGAGAAGCTTTAACTTTGGGAAGAAGCAAGGACTCCCATTTTATTTTGTATCAGCGGCTGATGGAACTAATGTAGTTAAGGTTTGAACTTTTGTTTATTCTCCCGCAGTGTTAATGTCCCCACTGACCCCCAAGTTAATTTCTTCATACCTTTCATACTCAGTAGTAGTTTTACAGTCAACTGTATGCAATTTTACAAGGCACTCCTTCACAACATGAGGTTACAGCCAACAGGATTGACAGCGCTCCTTTTACAAGCCAAAGAATAATATCAATTCAGCCTATAATTCAGCATAATCTCATGAATTGTCCCGACCACCTGAACTGCCCCTGTGTGTTGATGTCACAACAGATGTTCAGAGAGATGATCAAGAGAGCAGTGGTCTACAAGCAAAACCCCAGCGACTTCATGGATGAAGTGATGCAGGAATTGGAGGTACATGTCTCTGACTACAGAAACAATGTCTGATCACTGATGTGCTCATCATCTTTTAAGCTGGTGTAATTTTATACAACCCTAACTAAAGGATGTTTACTGCAAAGAATACAAATTGTCTGTAAAAAACTCCAAAAGTGCTTTATAATCTGCCATATTGTTTGTGTTTTCTTATTAGAAATGTTACAGATGCTTACTCAAAACCTGCATTATTTAAACTAGTATTCATGAACTCCAACACAATTGACTTCTAAATGACTCTTTTTAATTTATGTCCTAATTTACTTTCTTTGTTGTTTGAAATGCGAAAAACACGTTTGTAGGCCTATTGTTGACATTTGTTTCACTTATCTTATAGAATTTTGACCTGGAGAAGAAAGAAGAGAATTTAGAAGCAGATGAGGAAGGACTGAAAGCAGAGAGTCCCGAGTTGGTCTCATAGATGTTTACAGATCCTCCCTTTTGTCATCTCATTGATAATTTATCCTCTGGGGTTGATGCTGTGAATAGTTTAAACTTGTAGTCAAAATGTCAAGAGATCTCTGATTCTCTGTGATGGACAACATCAACAGGCACATTTTTTTTTTTCTTTTGTCCTTGTGTAATTTTAGTGGTCTGCTTTTGTAACTCTACCACTGGAGGTTTGCAGTCTTTTAGTCAGGTTTTAAGTCACTGCCCTCCTTCTGTCCAGTGACATTGGCAGGGAAATCCATCTGGTGGAATAAGTAGGAGTTGTGGTGTTTACCAGGTTCATATAGGTGCTGTATTAGCATTGTCATTCATACTTTGTCAACAATATCTGCTATAATAATGGTAGAAAATACTACAATGGGACCGAATGTTTGCTAATTTGAGTGATGTAGTTAAAATGTGAAGCACTGAAAAACAACTCTTACAGAGCAAAGGGAACGTGTGATTCAAAACCGTGTTTGCTGCTGTTCTCGATGCTTGTGTACAGCGTTGCGTGTGGTGCCAGCGATGTGAAGTGTGTTTTTCAGCTCCCTTTAAATGAAAACTTAAGGTACATTGTAACCAAATTGTTATCATGTCTCTCTTTCTGACTTGGCACAGGAGTATTACTTAGTCAACTTCAGCATAATATGCCAGTCATGTGTGAGTAGCCATCAGCTGTGTTGAACTCATGTGAAGGTCACAGCCATGTGAAACGCTCAGCCAGCTGTCGCCTTCGTGGTGGATTGGTGGTGGTGGTGGTGGTGGTGTGTACATTGATTCATGTTAGCAGTTGCCATGAAGATCTGTGAATCAGTTTTCTGGCAGACGGTGACTCTCAATTTTACACACCTATCAATTAATCATCATGTAGAATTATGTTTTACACCAAAACCATGTATATATATTTTCTATTTATATTTGACTGTTTTGTGTGACATTTACTCACAATAAATCACACTGGAACATCATTTTTACTACTGAGTCAGTGAATTAGCAGGAACAAGACTTTGATGCAGTTCATGTTTTAATTATAAATTTATTACATAATATAACAAACATATATCTTTGTGGTGGAGATATCCTGGGCAACATCTCAGATCTTGCCTCGACCTTCACTGTCACCCTTACTCTGATTATTAAGAATACTAGGTAGCTTCTGGGTTAACTTTGAGTTCTACTGGGAGAATAGTTGCAGATGATTTGCCTGGTCATCTGAGGCTGAGAAGGGGAAGTTCAGCTGTGAGACAAGGCTGAGGCATTGCAGTGATACGTCCACCATTCTAAACTTCACAGTGCAAACAAGGAGAAAATCAACAATGAAAGAAAAACCCCTTTTGATGATAAGATCACTGGTTCCTGTGGGTGATCGGACCCCAGTGGGTTTTTAAAAAGGTTACACTGCTCCCCCTACATTATGTAGATTGTGCTTTGTTGATTAGAAAATAAGACAAAGGTAACCCTTCTTCACTGAACTTATTTGACCTAATGATGTGTAAGTCTTTTAAACGCTGCTCTGTAGCATAATTTTGCATCTGTATTTGTGGTGAACTTACACAACCATCTGACTAGGTATTCACCAGACTTACATGTACACGATCACCTCTTAAGTATTTGTGTTTCGTTATTTATTTGGGAACAGTAAGCCAAGCTGGATAACCTTCATCACAGTAAAATCAAGCAGTTGTGATACTTTGTCTCAAAATTTAAATAGAAATGTTAATGCAAAGCTCACAGGTAGATATACACAGGCTGTATATACACCGATCAGCCATAACATTATGACAGCATGGGCATCCTGACTACCCTGTCTGCGGTGACCCAGCCACATATGCAACAGCTGCGATTCTCTGTGTGTTCTGACACCTTTCTATCAGAACCAGCATGAACCTTTTCAGCAGTTTGAGCTACAGAAGCTGTTGGATCGGAGCACACGGGCCAGCCTTGGACACCCCACAAGAGCTGCAGTGTTGGAGATGCTCTGACCCAGTCGTCTAGCCATCACAGTCTGGCCCTTGTCAAAGTCGCTCACATCCTTCCGCTTGCCCATTTTTCCAGCTTCATCACATCAATTGGATGACAAAATGTTCACTTGTTGCCTCATATTACCCCCCCCCCCACTGACAGGTGCCATCGTAGCGAGATAATCAGTGTAATTCACCTGTCAGTGGTCATAACGTTATGCCTGATCGGTGTATATAAGCTATAGCCTGCCTCTTTACAAAATAATAACTGACTATTTCCACCTGTCAGAAATACAGAAGGATCTAACAAATGTCTAGTTCTCAAGATTTCCAGGAGATGGCACCATGTTATTGAGTCTAACAGCTCAAGAATGCTGTAACTAAGATAGTCCTAAAGCAAAGACAAATATACAGTTAAAAGATAAGTTATTTTTTGGCACATTTTTCCTTTGTGTTGTTTGTTCCTCACTGAATCACCTCATATAGCATATCCGAAACTCAGAAACTGAAGGTCTGAAAAAGGAAAAAGGAGTGCTGCCAGACAGAGTGGAGGGTAAGGAGTGCAGTGCCATCTGGGAATGGGTTTACAAAACAGTGACACTGCATAAGCTGTACCTACACAGTTAAAAGGTGAGTTGTGGTTGTCTTACAATATAAAAGGTGACAATGGTTTCGTTCGATATCTCTCTCTCTCTGTTCGGCAGAGCAGTTCACAAGACGCCACCACTCGATACAAGAATGCAGATCAATGATCAATCTGGAATAGAAGATGACCGTAAGTGTGTGTGTGTGAGCGTGTTTGTGTGACACAGCCACTGCCGGGAATCTCTGATGGTAATACAGTAAGGCTATTAGTGGACTAACTCCAAAGATGTAAACCCTAACAATCAACCACACATTCACTGTCACGTGTATTCTCATTGTCTCTCTCTCTCAAACAAATACACACACGAAATGGAAACAAAAACAGGTTTGCGCACACACACACACACACTCACACACAGTCATACACATATGGTGAAGAGGAGCGACCACAGAAATTCAGGGAATCCAGATGCACGCATGCGCTTGGATGTTGGGTGGCTTTTATGTTAGCACCTTGTCACCTTGTTTTGTGCAAATCATCCCCTAGTTCATAGTTCAGAGTTCAAAAGTTCAAGAGTTCATAGAAAGAATAAAATCTGCTCACCTTTTCCACAGGTGGTTAACTATGCATATATGCCAAACATTCATATATAGATCTATATACTTTTGTTTTTCAAAAAATTTATATGAAATCTATCATATATACATTGCTTGTGATTTTTTTTAAAAAAAGCAAATTTTTTGTAGTCTGTTAATTTTTACAAGTGTAAATAAGTTTAGAATGGACAGGATATATTCGGTTTTTTTTTCTGTCTTTTTTTCTGTCAATGAGTGAAAGATTTAAGTATCATGTTCCACACGCTACAAAATCTACCCACATTGTCCGAGGGTAACAAATCAACAAAGAAATAAAAAGAATAGAAAACAATAAACAACACTGGAGTCAGAAGTAAAATAATCAGTGAGGTCACAGTGAGGCAGTGAGTGCTATTCCTACAACCCAGATACGACGTTATATTCACCACCCGCTTTTACAAACTGTTAGCAAAAAAAGAAGAGAAAAGAAAAAAGATGCATACACATCGCCAAGAGAAAGTGCCTTGGCATACTGATTGGATGCTGCTGATGTACGGAGGTTTTTAATGGTAACAGAGATTACCTGTCCTTCTGTCAGAGAAAAGCTATGGATAAAATGCTTTTTGTTGCGTGAATAAAACTCACTGTTTCTCACTGCCAGCAGAAGCTACTCATGAGTACAATTGCAGATTTTGTATTGGTAAAGAAAAATTCATTATTTATTTATTTTTTTACAACCTGGGTCTTATTTTTAGAGTTCTGGCTGCCACCGTTTATGATCATATTTTACTCGCTAAGTAAATCGTAGAGATACAGGGAAGCAGCGATGTTACCAGACACGGCCAGGTTGTAAAATACTGAATTTTCCTTAAGACCTTACAGAGGCTTTTCCATCCCCACAGCCTGACACGTTTCCTGCAGTGGCATTTCAGAAGGGCACATACTTTATGTATCATTTAAGCCCTTGCATGACAAGCTTTTGTTGGTTATACTGTAGGTAAAAGTTGATTTTAAAGAAAACAAACATTTGCTTTATCTCAACAGTTTAAGTTTAATTTGGCCAGGTTCACACACTTGGAACTTAATAGTGGTTTCCTTCTGCAGCGAAAATGGACTCTTTCTTGGTAAATGGACTCTTTCTTATATAGTGCTTTTCAACCGAACCGGTTCCCAAAGCGCTGTAACAGTAATCTAAGGTAGAACAGTAAAATGAAATCTGAAAGATTACAACCATCTGGCGCTTCCATGATACTAGACCTTGTGCAGCCTGGTCTGAGAAGCGTCATCAGGCGTCACAGGGATGGAAATTTTACTAGCCCTCTAACATTATTCAGACTGTGGTGGTGTTAATTTGTCCTCACAGGTAAGAATTTAAATGGATGGCATTAAAGCAACAGCCAACGACCTCTCAATACTAGTGCCCAAACTTCCATCCCTGAGTGATTAAAAGGCAAAAAATTAAGAGCCCCTTTTACCAATAGATGACTCATTAGGTGGTCCTCACTGCATGATGTCGTGGATAAAGAGTCAGAACCACGTCAGCGAGATCTGTAGCTGAAATAGTAGGGATGGGTGTCAACTGGGGTCTCAGCCTCACATTACGGGATGCCCTTTAGTACGAAGGAAGACCGTAAGAAAATAAAAACAAACAGACTCTCTGGCGAAGACATGATGCAACTTGTCATGCTACGGTTCAAGAAAGGGTGACCATAAGGAAAGTTGTTTAGCTATGACAAAAATTTCATTTCCATATTTATATACTTTTTTAAAATTTCAAATATATATATTTATATATATGTATATAATTGGTAGAAATGAGTAAACTATTGGTGGAATAAATTTAAAGATTTCTCTCTGCCTTCTATACTAAAAACCAAAAACAGGCGCAGATTAATTTATTATATTTCCTCTTTGCAACATTGTCTTTTCTTCTGAAAGCTATATTTAGATACATATATATCATATTATATAATACCTATATATATATATATAATATTCCCTTTGGAAAACCAAAAAATTTGATTATGAAAAAAGCCACGAGTGTTGGTAAAACATTCTCCAAATATAATAGATAGCACAGTCTGGGTACCATGGCAGAGGGGTTTTCTCCAGTGGTTTACTTGTGGAGCGCCTCCTCTGGACTCCAAAGTCTTCGGTTTAAAAACAACAGCAGGTATAGAGAAGACGCACCTTTTCAGAGCTATGTCCATAGTCCTGTGTTCATCATTGTTGATCTCTGTATAAATATTTTGAAAGGCAACTGAGCTTTCTGTTTGAAACAAAAATTCTTCCTCCTCTTTTACTCAAACTGCTGAAGGCTTTCAGAGGCCTAATAGACGGAGGGATAGAGAGGTAGCGAGGAGAGGAGGGACTAGTGGGAGAGAAAGTGTGGGTGTTACTAAGGGAGCAACTGAAGCTTTCACAAATCAAATGTTTTAATTGGAGCTCATGCTATTCTCCTCGGCAAAGAACGACCAGAGCCCAATTTGAGGTCTGATCTAATTGGCTGCAGGCAAGGAGGTGGGCAGACACTAAGGGCCGAGGAGAGGGGGGGTGAACGCATTGACTCCTCCTCTTCAGTGCAGTGCCAAGTGCAGGGTATAAATGCAGAACGGGACTGTAACGTGTCGCTAAAGACCACAGGTAAACATTTGTGATGCAGAACATAAAAGCAGCCAGAGTAAAAGAGGAGTGGCCCCTATCGTCTCCCTTTCATCAATTCTACATCTTGCCCATTCTATCTTCATCTTTCTATCCATCTGTTGCTGTGTCTCAGGGCAGGGGTCAGCTCTCTAGCAGCAGTTTCAGTGCTCGTTCAATGTTCATGCGGTGTCCCACTCGCGTCACTCCCAGCTCTGCAAAGTCATCCTTGGTTAGAGCCGGGAGGTGAGAGCCTTCGATCTCATGTTCCTGAAACCCAGCTCTGTGCTCCCCCAGATTGATGCTCTCCAGCCAGTCTCCAACATCGTACTTATTCCAGAGATGGAGGGGTTTCTGGTGGAAGGGCCGGAGGGCTAATAGTGGTGACCCCAGCCCAGGGGAATGGGAAGGGGACGGGGAGCGAGAACGGGAACGGGCGCTGGAGCTCCTCATTACAAAGCGGACCTCTTTAGGCTCCTGGGGTAGGCTGAGGCTGGAGGATTTGAGGATGGTTTGTGGTGGTGTAGTGGGTGAGGTCGGTAGGCCGTAGCTTGAGAATCGTCCTAGAGGGTCGCCCCGATCAGGTGAGCCTGAACCTGGGCTTGTGGTGCGTCGGGTGACAGGGTAACGGCTGCCAGGGCGTATGGTGTATGTGGTGCCATAACTTCTCTGAGAAATGGTGTGGAGCTCACCTAGGCTGCTGAAAAGTCTGGGGGAGACAGACAGACAGACAGACAGAGAGAGGGTTTCAGGTACGTTAACAGAGTAGAACAAAGTGAAAATAAGGAAGAAGAAAAGGAGACCAAGCTTTGGGTTATATGTATAAACTGCTGTAAGTTATTTTAAGTTTAAGTTAGTGTTGGCCAGAAGATAATGACTGTTAGGCAGACCAAGCCAGTCTTCACAGCAACATCAAAGCAGCACACTGCACTGATTGGTTATGAGTTTGTGAGATTTTTACTATTCAATCATGAGACATCACGTATGACTATTTCAAGCAATACATTAACTATGCAAGCGGATAACATGGCATTATTTGAGAATATGATGGCACTATTTTCCCTGACACTACACTACCTACATTAGGTCCATGTGACCATTAGTGAAAGTCTTTTTCCTCTAATGAATCTGATCAAAAGCTACTTCCTGTTAAGGTGTACGGTATGTTTCTCTGAGGTGACTACTGTGACCCATCAAACAGCAAAAGGCTTAGAATTAGATTAAAATTACCGTATCAAACAGATTTAGTGTTTTACAGTGAAACTGCCAATAGCACTAATCTGAAAGCACTGAATTCATATTTTACTATGTGACAAATACAGAACAGACACACACACACACATTTTACAGTAGGCAGAGCTACACTAAGAATAAATAAAAGAGTAGAATTTCACATTTGGTTTACAGCTGTGAGTTGAACATTACTTGTAAATTTGCTTCGTTTATGACAAAGAATGTAAAGAAAACAGGTGACATTTATCATGTATCTTAAACTTATGTTAAAGGACACGTGGAGGTACACAAAACAGTATCTTTTCCAAAGATTAGCTTTAATCAAATGGATAATGATTTACTGAAGTACAGCTAACACTTGATTCAATGCAGTAGGTCTACCGTCTAGGGAATCTCAGTGACCACTCAACCCAATCTTACCATCTTCAGCTTGAAGAGGAAGAACTGCACTGGCCACAAACTGGCAATAATTCTTAGCAGTAGGAATCTGCAACAACAGCCACTTAAGTTACTTCCACTGGACAAATAAATACTGGTTTTATCGACCTTTTGACATCTGACCCTCTTTAGAAAAATAACAGGAAACTGTGGCTATGGCAGACTATTGCTCTAATGAAGGAAAAGATGGTCAGAAAAGAGAGATGGATTAGAGATCAAGGTTAACATGAGTTTTGACTATCTTGGTGCAAGCAGGGAGAAGCAGAAGAGAGGCCTAAATGTGGTAAGAGTTAGTGCAATGGTATCTGCTTTATTCATGCACGTTAGAGAGTGTCTTATGTACAGGTGTGGCACATGTTTTCCCTCTACTGCATATGTTTGGAAACTTTGATGCTTGGACTAAAGAGTGGGATGGAACAAAGGTAGCTAGGCAGCGCACAGGCTATAAAAAATGATCAGACTACAGGGAGCCGACGGATATGACATGAGCTCCATGCGCACTTACACAGTCGTCCTGCCCTCCTGGGCGCACAGTCAGTTCTAGACCAATCAGATCAGAGCAGCAGGGCGGAGCATGCAAGGTGAGCAGAGAGAGAGCAATGGGAGAGAATGTTAGCATCACTCCATGAGAAGCAGCCTGCCAACCAGACTTATAGTCTGCGTCTGCCAACTCTGCTGTCTGTGACATGCCTTATGTGTGTGTGCAGGTGTGTGTGACTGTATGGGTATGGCTGTGAGTACGTGTATGCATTTATTTATGTGTGTATGCATGTGTTGGTGTTATTGATGTATAAGCATGACAAAGACAGCAGAGTAGGCTTCAGCAACGGAAGGTCTGACCGGTGGGCTACATGAGAGAGAAATGAGCACACTATTCACATATCAAACACTGCACAAACAAAGAAAAATAAACAAACAAACAAACAAAAAAAGACGGGCACATGTCCCTTGACTTCTGTGGTTGCTTTGCTTTTGTACTTATTCTGAGCTATTATATATATTATATATATATAGATCTATTATTCTTGTCGGTAAATGTACATTTATACATGTCTTGTGTGAGTAGTAGTTATATAGTAATAGCACTGTATATAGAAGGTGTGTGTTTTCTAATCAAGAAATACAATTTGCAAAACAATCTGCTCTGTTTAAGCGTGGTTTAAGAAACCTACAGTGTCCAATAAGCAAGACAGTCAGGGACCATGGCCATCCTCAACACAATCACTGAAAAACAAAACAAAGTTATGCAAATTACATAAACAGAGAAGAACAGAAAACCAAAGAGCACTGAACTGAAACAAAATGAGAACCAAAGGTTTGTAAACCATCCAAAGCTATGAACCACAGCATGTGAACAAGGTGGATACAAGAGAGACAATATACAACAGCATGTGTGGTTTTGGAAAGGTTTTTGAATGGGGCACACAGTAGATGGGGTAAATGATGGAGCAACATTACAGTTAAGGGTGCTGGGATGCCTGTGCTATATGTGAAATGCTCCAGCAGGTGAGGAGAAACAAATGCAGAGGCAGAGATAGAGAGAGAGAGAGAGAGAGCGAGAGAGAGAAAAATAATGGTGTGCATGATCATCTTTGTCACAGCCGAGGCAATCAACTGTCAGGACGGATGGGGTGGGGATGACTTTGATTGCATAATCTCAGGAAAGGATGAGCCCAATCAGAAAGTGAGTGTTACATGATATGTTGAATCTGATATCATGGTCACCTCTTCCATCCAGGGACCATGATGTTACTGAGGAACGAATCATTGATGGATGACTGAATTTGGCTCAGTGATACATGGTGACTTCATGTCCCATTTGTGGTTATACCAGGCAATGAATTGTCTTAAGCAATAGGGATGAATGAGCTTTTCCACCAAAACTATTTTGGTAACAGATTATTATTACCAATGGTAAAATGATGGGACTGTAAAACATGCTTATGAGGCTTTTAGAATACAGAAACGTTTATGCTTACACACTTGTTTTCACTTTTAAAGATCTGATGCTCTAAATACTTGACATTGCTACGTTCATGGAGGTACTTTTGTTGACAACTACACCGTCACGCCCATATAGGACAACAGTTATTCTGCTAAGTGGCAACACTAGTCAGCATGAAAGACCTAATAACTAGTAGCCCTAGACTTTCTTTTTCAGAGATAGCTATGAAAATAATTTAGTTGACACCTGGGTGGAAAACAAATGTGAAGCCTTTTGGTTTCAGTTGTGTGGAGTTGGTCAGCTCCTCTTAATGATATCACCATGATGAGAGGACTGCAGAGTCCAGCTCCTCAATCTTAGATTGTCTCTTCATATCTTTCAGCTCCTCTTAATCAGCAGTATAATGTATAGTATAATGAACATGGAAGCACATTTTTTTCACCCTCCTTAAAAATCAACTGCATCAGAAGAGTCTAGATTAATACATTTCTGTATATGAATGACACACCTGAAAATCACGGTAAAATTAAAATCAATTAGTGTCAATTTCATGGTTGAGTAAAACTACAATGGACAACCAAAAAAGGCAACATTTGTTCTTCAAACATCAGATGTTAGCTTCCAACCTGCCAAGTCATGAAAACACCCGAGGAAAAACTTTAAGCCAAATCCACTTATTTGACAGTTTCTCAACGTGGCAACTCTGAACTTTTGACAAAATCAGGACAGGGCTGTTCATGCCAAGATCATGAGGGGATGATTTTAACATGGCACACCATTGTAGTTCAGTCATGTTCAAATACTTGGAAATACATCCTTAAATCTTGAGGTTATCATTGATATTACTGCAGGATTGGGGACAGTGATAAGAAGGAAGCTATAGTTTCCGGTCTTATCAAATGTATATCAGTGATTGCTGCATAGAGCTGTGGATATAAGGATGTATTATGTATCGTTTGAACAAGGATTCTGGGAAAAGATCAAGGAAAAGGTGGAAGGGTAGCTACTGGCAGGGTCATAGGTTAGAACCCAACAGTGAGAATGTGGGTGAGATGAGGAGAGGCTTTCAGGAAGTGCATACCTCCAAGCCCTGTTACCTTGTTTGCACAGAGAGATAATCTATCACACACACACACTCTTATTGACTACTACGGTCTACTGTACATACTTAACAACATAGATCACTTAACAAGAGGCCAGGGAGTACAACTGTAACTATGGAATCAAGGAGCAGTTTTGACCGAATACTATAGCCATCAATTGAACATATGTATGTCTCCATAACCAAAAATGTTTCTTGTAAATGCTTTTATCTTCTTTTTTAAATACATTTTATTCTGAAAGATTCTGTAAGTGAAGAAATCTAATGATGCAAACAAGGTAACAAATAATATGTAAAAGAAAATACATGAAACGAAACGTATATAAGGTTTTATCTCTTTCAATGGGATTAGTTGATATGCTTGTTAAGAAAAAAATGTATTTAAAAAAAAGCTTAAGTTTACCCTAGGGGCTATAACCTTATGGTTTATTCTCTTCTGTGTCCTCACACCTGCAGAAATATAAAGGACTTCATTGTACTTTCAGGTATGGTGTGAAAAAAAGAAACCCACAGATAAATCAGAGCACTGTGCATCAGATGCTTCAGATAACGCTGGTGTCACTGCATGAGAAGCAAGTTTGTCTTTGCCTTTTTTCTATATGGATGTTGCAGCATACTGTAGAAATATGTAATACATATCAACAATGTTGTTACAGGCAGCTAATGCCAGCAATGCAGGTGACCTCTAATCTCATTATAACTTACCATCACAATGAACTGTCTGAATATGGATGAACACAATGAATATGGATTCATCTGCATATTTTAATGTGTGTAAAATATCATCATGCACGGAAGTAACACTTAAAGCCATTGTCTTTGACTCAGCCCCTAGCTATCCCTCTTTCAAAAGAAATGTTATCAGATTTCAGACTAAAATAGTCTCCAAACTGTGGCCTATAAAATATTCTTGCTTTTAAATAATAAATGAAAGCCTCTGTGTTTGCAATCTCTCTTCCAGTGGGCTTGTAGCAAGAACCAAGAGGGATTACCCACTGTAGACATAAAAATGAGGACTAATATAAAATGTTGATAAACAAGAGAAAAACTTTAAACTTTGTATGCAGTTTTATTCAATTTAAGACCCTTCTCTCTAAGGCTGGGCACTGGGATTGCTTTAGTTTGCTAACTCTAATGTCTCTGCCACCATGAGCAAAATATATGTATGGAACTTGAAATCATTACTTTTAATGGGACCATTTGTTCTGTCACTCAGTGTTTAATACAGCTTTCTATTACATTTTACTAGCTTTTCTCTTACCTGGCACCTGCCACAGGTGATTTCCTCCCAGGGTCAAGTGATGCTCCCATTGGTTCCTCTCCCAGTGACCTAGTGTCTTTATTTAGCTGCTGTAGTCGTGAACTGAGCTCCCCCATAACAGATGGTTTTGCTCCCTCATCTGCACCCAGCCCAAGTCCCAGCCCACCAAGATTGCCCAAACTCCCAATACCTAGCCCCACCCCTGGCCCACGGGGCTCCACTGGGTCCCCCCACAGCTTGGACCTCCGCTGGAAGAGGTAGCGCGGCTTGGTGGAGGCTAGTCCAGTCACTGAAGCTGAACCACCTGAGGGCAGCCCAGCTCCTCCAGCTGCAGCAGCTGCCAGGGCAGCAGCCTGTTGCTGTGATAGCAGCTCACTGTCAGAGCTCTGCTTCAGCAGAGGGTCCCTGAAGGTGACGGGGCCTTTACTGCCTCCTATCTGGGACTTGAGTCGGGGCTTAGGAGGCACTGGCGGCTTGTCGAGCACAAAAGTCTGCCCGTCGGCATAGGAGGTGTGCGTGGTGTGTGTGTCAGCAGGCTCGCCGCTTTCTGAGGACAATGTGGACATGCTGGAAACCGTTGAGACGGTGCTGGTGGTCTCGAGATGATGGTCTCGCTCTCTTTCACTGGAGCTGCGCGTGTCAGCCTCCTCCACGCCTGAGTCAGCCGCAGAGCCGGACTCGCCCACCGGTGGGGGCTCCAGAGGATCAGAGGGCTTCCCTGAGACGGCGGCTGCACTGGATGGAGATGGGATCTGGGGAGGCTGAGCAGGGGTGGGTGTCACAGTTGGGGTTGTTGGGGTTGAGGGAGCTTGGGTTGTTGGTGTTGTAGGAGTGATGGCAGAGGAGGCAGGTTTAGTTGGGGACACTGGTGCCCCTTGTGCCTGTGCAAGCAGTCCATTAGCAAACTCATCTGGTGGTGGAACAACTCCAATCTTACGTAGCTCCTCTCTTGTTTCCTCATCACTGGAGGTCAACATTGCAGGGGGCAGGGTCACTGTGTACGGATCCACATCCTCCTCTGAGCTTCCCTGAGCTAGACTCTTCTCTTGGGCTGGACTAGCAGGACGCTGAGTTTGAGGCTGTGCCTGGAGCTGGGTCTGGGAGACCGTGGGACTGGGTGATTTAGCCCATGGACTTGGAGATTTGATGGGCTCTGTGGACGTTGGGGCAGGTGTCTGTTCCAGTTCTGAAACCACACCAACAGCCTGGCCATTACTGGTAGCATGGACCATGATTAGCCCTGCTGTCTTCTGCTGTGATGTATCCATAATACTGATCAACATACTTTTTTTGTCCTCTAGTCTCTTCTCCTCTTTCCTCTCCTCTACTCTGGCCTCCATCTCCTGCCGGAATGATACAGGTGACGGTGATGTGGCCCACTGGGGTTTGGTTGGCTGGGGAACTAAAATTGATGTTGGGGGAATTCCATACCCTACTGCCTTAGCACTTTTAGGTGAAAAAGGGGGAGATGTGTGCGCCCCTTCCCCATGTGGAGACTCTTTGGTCTGAGGGTCAATGAATATTATGCCTTGGCCTGCCCGCTCCTGTTTAGTCCTAGGCTCTGGGCTGCTAGTTGGGGACTGGCTCTGGGAGGTCAGTGCCCTCTCCCTTGCGGCCAGCGCAAGAGCCAGTGGAGAGTTGGGGTCCAGGGGCTTTCCTGTGAGTGGATGGATAAAGGTGGTCCCACTAGGTGAGGGGCTCAGGGCCAAGGCAGGGGGAGGCAGCTGTCCCAGCTCTCGGGTGAGCATCCGTTCATCGATGGAGTGAGACTGAGTCAGAGAAGGGGCGTCAGAGCTGGTGGTGGACGCACCCTCCATGGTCCCAACAGAAAGGAAGACAGTGGATTTCCTCCGTTCTTCTAGGCGACGCTCACGATCTTTCACCGCTCCAGCAATTGCAGCGGCGAAGGGCCCCTTACCCTGAAACATCATCTCTCCCTGGGCACGCATACGGTCTCGCTCAGCCATCAGCTGCTGCTGGTAGTAGTCTGCACGGCTGGTGTGTGTGTGCCCATGAATATGTGGGTGTCGTCCTGAGGGTGAGCTCTCTCTGGAGTGGGCAGCAGCTAAGGCCAAACTTGCTTTTTCTTGTGCATCTTCCACCTACAGTAAGACAACAACAATAAAACACATACAAAAAAAAATCAACCATACATCAGAACCAGAATCGGGATTATTGGCAAGTAGGTTTTCACATACAAGGAATTTGTTTTTGTATATTGGTGCATAAAAATAAACATAGTAAGTAGAAAATATAAACAAAGATAAATAGAAGGTAGACAATAAAATATGTGGGGGGGTGTAAGAGTCAGTGTGAGTGGGGTTCCCAGGCCTTGTTGATGAAGCCAGCTACAGATGGCTAACTTTGACAGAGCATGTCAACATCAGAGGGTCTTTGGCACATAAAAAGTAAAAAAATCTGAAGACCATACCTAACACGCATCTTACCTGTAATTGTTTCACCAGGGGACTCTTCTTCCTCTGGGGCTTGGTTGGTGTGTACAGTCCAATGCTAAATTGACCCACATTAGCATAAGGGTTGTCAATAACTCGACCCTTCCTTTTGATTCGCTCAGGTGGAGTAGCAGCAGAAGGACGGGGAATTTCTGTGGGTTCTACAGGTAGATGGGAAGAGTCCTGGAGAATGATCATGGAGCGGGCTTTCTTCTGTCTCTCGATGTGTGTGGCCTGCCGCTGAGCAGCCTCATAAGGCAGGTCCAAGGAGGAAGGTTTGAAGCTGGAGCGTCCTCCAGGCTCATGGCCCTGGCTCTGGGTCCTTGATGGGGGAGGAGGCGGGCAGAAGGCTGGGGGAGGACCAGTGTCTAGATAGTAGGGAGGAGGAGGAGGTGCCATTTGTGGAGGTGGAGGGATGGGATGGGGCTGTGAGTGGTCTCGGAGGCTGTCTGTCATTGAGGAACTGCGGGGAAATCGGTGCTCGCCTGCAAGGGCAGACAGCCGATCCTCCTCAGTGGCACCTGATGAGGGAGACGAGAGCACAGATCATCTGGTGACGGGAAGTAACCTCATGAAAAAGGACCATTTTATACCAGCCTGACAGGTCCAGAGCTGCTTCATGAAAAAATACACTGTATTGCATCCATCTGTAAATCTGTCAAAATACTCAGTTGATAATGTATCAGGTGTCTCAAGCTTCTAATGCAATACAATATTCTAACAAATGTAACGCTAACTGTTTGACTTATTTAACAATTATTTCAACATTACTTTAATGAGTTTACTTGAAAACAGGAAAGATTTTCAGTAATACTGTGTATTAATAATGTATATCTACTTTTGATAGAAGTTCTGTTCTGCAAATCTGTTTCTGTGAATATCCAATAAGCACATTTGCAAATTCTGAATATGTAATGCAATGAAAGTATGTTTTTGTAGCAATATTAACTGTTGTAATCTGTTAATCTGTTTGTTAAAGTTTGACAAGGGAAATTGTTTATCAGTAGGAACTTTGAATTTGTTTGATGAGGATGCAGCTTCATCCTCAGTGTTTTCTGTACTGCTGTCTACATGCTATTGTTTGTGTCCTTATCTATTCTCTACATGTCAATATATTACCTATAAGCATACTGTACATAAGATACACTATCATTCACCTGATTTGAATATGTACAGGATGGGTGATTGTTTTACCAAAAGACTTGGTCCTGGACATCCCCTTTGGTAGTGGTATGTGACCTCGCTCAATGCCTGGGTGAAGACCTCCATGTAGAGTCATCCCTTGTCTCTCAAACAGTGACTGCAGCACAACAAAACCGAGACATTACTGTGCGATGAAACATACTATTAATGCCTTCAGTAAAACTCCTGAGAACTGTATACAGAATACCAAGAATGGAGAAGCATAAAGCAGCATGCTTGCATGTGTGCAGTATTGCGAAGTGCTGTGTAGCCCAGGTGTTTTTATGTACGTTATGCTTCAGATTGCGTTTGTATGTATGCCAGCATAATGGCATATGCTGTCTGCCAGCATGCTGTGTGTAGGTGCACTTACACTGATCTCTGCTGGTGTTATTCTCCTGCTGGTAGGCCGTTGTTTGACAGTGGCTGCTCTGTAATCTGTCTCTGAGGGCTGAGAACGCAATATAGACTCCTGGGATGCCAACATCTCATCTAGTCTCTCTGTTGAAAAGGAAATGAGCCAAAACTAAATACTGAGACATAAGACCAGGGAAACGTTGTGTCATCATTTCTGACATTGTTAACACAGTAAAGAATACAAACTGGGATTAAGAAGGCATCTCCAAAATGTAGCTGGACACTACAATTTGAGGTCATGCTCTATGGTATTGTACCAAACCACTGCACTATATCAATATAAGTTCACTGTGTTTTTTTGATGATTGCTAGGAAGCAAGCAATAAGTGTTGAAAGTGACAGAGAGAGAAAAAAAGACAAGAAATACAGAAAGATAGTCCACATATTTCAAGTGTTCTTCTCTTCTGTTCTAAAATCAACACTGCGTCAAATGACACAGCAGTGATAAATCATCTTTATGACGTTCAGAGAGGTGTCAATTTCTTGCCTCAGACTCACCTCCTCTTCTCCTCCGAGCAGAAGCTTGGTGGGAAAAAGATTGCGTCAGCAGAGGAGTGACAAGAACAAGCCAACAGAAGTGACTATTCTAAAAGTTAGGAGACACACCAAGTTTTAATGACAAAGGGAAAGCAGAAATGTGACAGAAAAGGAGGAAGAGAGTGTGGAGTTTGCATGCCATGTCTCTGGCACTCACCCAGTTCTTCCAGCTCAGCGGTCATGGACTTAGAGCGCAGTGTCAGGGTGGTGCTTGGAGCTCTCTTGGGTGGCGGGGGAGCTGTGGAGAAAAGGCATGGTGTTGAGGATGAAGTTGAGGGGGATGGAAATCCTTTGGCTTTGCGGCTCAGTGCTCTCCTGGCATCCCCCAGACGGCCAGCCCATCCTGTCTTCACTGCTTTGATCTGGTCAAACTCAGATGAACTGGATGCCTCGCACTTAGCCACGACCTTGTTCAGGCTACGGTTGGAGCCCAACTTCTTCATGTTTTGTTCTCTGTTGGTCCGATGGCTTGTAAATTTGTCAGTCTGTCTCCAAGACTTTCTGCCACAATAGGCAGAATGAATAAAATGAGTGAGGCAAGAAGAGGAAGAAAGTCATCCATCTTACTCTTAATATGCTGCCTGTCTAGAATTTAGCAGGTGTGCCTCAGACAGAAACGCACGGACGCACTGGCTTACACACACATGCATATCCTCGCACATACAGGACCACATGCAGATACACACACAGAACTCCCTGAGGGAGGACATAATGACATGTGGGCTGACAGACAAAGATATGACAGTAAAATCAGCAGCTAAGGAAAATGATGCGCTGCAGACTTTATACCAAAAAGCCCATGAGATCCTCCCTATCCTATTATAAACACAAGGCAACTGGGGTGGTATCGTCCCACTCAAAGCGGTAAAACACGTCTACCAAATGTTAGCTCCAAATGCAAACTATAGAGTTACAGATTTCATTAAAAGGTTTTAAATCAGGTTAACAATAAAAACTGCAATTAACCTAACTAAAATAATATGGTCATGTACTGAACATGTTGAAAAAGTCTGCAGTAACAATGTAATGCCATGCAGTCGGACAGAGACCATGAAGCCTCATACAGCAGCAGTCTCTACATGCTATAACAAACCCAAATTTCCTAGCAATACCCCACAATACAACTAGATCAGCTCATTCTACCTGAAATCGACCAGCTAACACTCAATGCACCACTGTAGCGCGATAGATCTCTAAATCCCACAGGCGCCCCAGTGCCTTACTAGAGCCTAACCATCCTGCTGTCATCAGCGGCTGCAGATCTAGTGCACATACGCCATCCTGGGTACAGTCCATATCAAACATCTTCATTTCCTCACCAGTCTGCACATTTTGGTACAGTAGCAGGGAGGAGAGGAGATGGGGGAGGATGGAGAAAGAGAGAGGAACAGAGTCAGAGGGAGGGAGAGAGACAGAGAGAGAGCTAGAGAGAGAGAGAGTCAGAGAGAGAGAGAGAGAGAGAGAGAGAGAGAGAGTCAGAGAGAGAGAGTGAGAGAGAGAGAGAGATGCTTTTGCTGTAATTTAATGCTTAATTCAAACATGCAGTGTAGTCACCATGGCAACGGCGGCAGTAGTGAGGCCTCGCATGGTGCAGAGAATGTGTGTTTTGGAGGTGTGTTTGCCTGCAAGTCTCTGAGTGCAAGTGCATGTGTGAGCGTACGTCTGTGCATTTGTGCAAAGGTGTGGCACAACATGCAGAGCAAGTCCCACTTGAGGAGCAGTGCGGCAGAAGAGGGTGTTCAACACAGCTTAGGACATTTAAGAGAAGTTTCAAATGGGAGTGACAAATCCCATTCTCCCTCAGCTCTGAAACATTAAGCACACTCCATCTTGTCTACAGCTGTTTGTGCTGTGTGTCTCAGCACTTGAATCTGTATGCTCTTCGGAAGATAACCAACCATCGTCTTTTCAGTCTACCTCACTCCTTCTACCACCTATTGGAATATCTGTGGTCCCAGCAGCTTAGACCCAAGCAGAGAGAAGCAACCTTTAATGGAGGCAAAAAGACAATGACTTGGGAGCACGAAAAGACAAAAATAAATTGAAATGAGCCACTAAGGGATAGGCACTTCAATAAATGCATTTACGCCTACATATTTTCATATAGTTAACATACATCTACCATTAGGGTGTTACATTACACAAATGCTAAAGCACATTCTCTATGTTTAATGTATTTAAAAACTCTCCCTTTTACAGGGGCTTATGTGGGGCTTATTTCTTGGTTGGAACTAGTAACTGAGAGTGGAGACCAGAGCCAAGTAATAGCCTGGCACAGAAGCCTCTCCAAAATGGCAAATTGTCATTTTTATTCATTTTTACACTTCAGATTTTGGATTTTTTATTTAATTTATTTTCACTTTTAATTAGTGAGCTTTAGCGATGCTATTAGGTGGACTTTGTTACTTTTTGACAGAGCCAGGCTATCTGTTTCCCACGGTTTCCAGTCTTTGTGCTAAGCTAAGCTAACCAGCTGCTGGCGGTAGTCTCATATTTATAGACAGAAACAAGAGAGGTATTAATCTTCTCATCTAACTCTCCACCAGAAAGTGAAAACGCGTATTTCCGACAATGGCATTCTGTTCAAATCTCCAAAAAATGGTACTAAATATACCTTCAGTTTTTGTATATCAAATTCTTTGTATATGTTGTACATACTGGCATTAGCCATATGAAGTCAGTCAGAAAAATATATGAAGAGAGGCCAGAAGGCCCTGAGTAGCAGGATATAGTTGATACAGTACTGTCCCAATGAAAGTAGGGTAAACCCATTTATCACTGTGTCTGTATCTCAATAACTGCAAAGGAGGTACACACACCACTTTGCCACACAAACACACACACAAACAAGTAGTGTGTACACAGTCCTGAGGTCATAGAGACAGTGTTGTGTGGGAGCTGAGTAATGGCGAGCTGGTTGACATGGAAACCACATGAATTTACAGCAGGGAAAAGTGGTACATATTACCTTGACAACGGAAACACACATATCGTCCTAAGTCCTCTGTACATGAATCCAACTTACATGTATTCATTAAATTACAATTCATTATCAAATACTTCACATGTGAAAAATTACATTATACATATAACATTTGTTATGTTTAATTCATGTTTTAACATGTGAAACATGAATTAAACATGTACTTTTTTAAGGGAGGTCATCCTCTGGTCTTTACCTTTCTTGCGAACGACTTCCTCAGATTCAGGTTTGCGTGTGACAGACACCACCTTCATCAACAACCTGTTGCCCCCTTGACGGATCAAGGACACCACCTGCTTATGGCCCACCTTCACTACATTCACCCCGTTTACCTAAGAGAATGCATACACAAAGACAGAATGAGACATCGACAACCTTGTTGCTGGCATTAAAGCACCAAGTAATCCAAGTTCTGGTCAATCAGGGTGGGTAACTTCATCAATCAATCTTCAGTAGTCATTATATCCACAAATGCAACATCTGACTTAGTTAATCTCCTCTGTTCAAGGCCGTCACCAAGTGTGAGCTGCCCATAATCACCTCAATAAGGAAGTCTCCTGTCCTCAGACTAGCCCGCCAGGCCACTCCCTCCACATCCACAGACTCCAGGTACTGAAGAGCAGGAAATGCTGGGGTGGGGGTAAACTCTTCAATGGGCGTCTCAGCTGAAAAGAAACACGCAGAATAAAGCTGCCCAGAACGGTGAAGTGAAATCTATAGCTTCCTTTGTTTCAATTTTGCTTGTCTAGTAAATTAGATTGATAATGACTAGAACAAGATCACAAGCAGAGAACAATTAAAAAATGTTGGCTGCTGGTATATTTTTATTTTCCTGGAAGCAATGACAAATGTTTCAAAGCTTCCCTTTTAGCTATACTAAAATGATTTAGTGTGTATGTGTTTAGTTGTATTCATTGACTAAAGATATCTGAGTATATTAAGCAGGAAAAGAAGCCCTGAGTGGATATAGATCTGTGGCCTGCTGCGCCTAAACAATATTATTGATACATATAGTTGCATACAATCACGTGCTCACTCCATTTAATATTGGAGTGAATCCAACTAAATCACTGACACATGAGAGTTCTCAGAGGACCACTAATTGAACTGCAGTGTGTGTGTGTGTTTAAGGGTACTGGTGAGTAAAAGACAAAGTGAGTAAAATGGAACGGGGTGAGCAAAGATCCATGGTAGAGTGATGGAGCAGTAAAGCACACTCAGACTGAGAGGGGTTGCCATGGTAACCAGCCTGAGCAGGGAGCTGGGCACGTGCATAAGTAACATTAATTTGTGGTGATGGAGATGAGTAGAGAGGCGATTAGGGTGTAAAATGCGGAAGGTATGAAAGCGATTGCGTAAAAATGCTTTGAGAGGATAATGGACAGGAAGGATGTGAAGGAGGTGGAGGAGAGCACAGAGGAACAAAAACAAGGACAGAGCGAGCAAAGATGAGAGAAATAAGGGAGGAGGGGAGAGAAGAGTGTGTCTCTGCTAAAGCTGCGCGCCATGTGTGGGTAACAGATGGGACAGCAAGCCGACAGCTCAGCCAAGGATGACGCCACCAAAGGGGCTACATGAGCTCACACACACACACACAAGCCTGAGCGCATCTGAGTATATAAGACCAAAGTTGGTCGTGTTGTTGACTCACACAGTAACAATACAGACTGAACCGTACTCAGTGACTCAGATCAACAAACTACTTCTCACATCAAAACTCTGCATGTTGAAAATAGCTAGGTAGTGACTGTGGATGCTTTGGTAAAGGTGAGTGTGTGTTTGTGTCTCACCTTTGGCTCCCCGCAGGACAAAGCCAAACCCCTCATTTTCTTTCTTCTGTAAAACAGCATTCTTCTCCTCTATGATATAGTCACTGCGAAGGAGAGAGCAGAGGGAGAGCACGATTGAATCCAACACCATCCTCACACACACAAAAAGAGAGAGAGAGGGGCGAGAGGGAGGGCAGTAGAATAAAGAGGGTCGGTCGGGTGGGCTGACACACACACACACACACACACACACACACACACACCTGTACTTCCTTTCCTGCTAACCAATCAAGTTAAAATCCAAGCAAGCAACCCCAGCTCAGGCTTCCCAGGGGTTGCACTAGTATTTTGAGAGAGAGACAAAGAGACACACGCAGAGATAGAGACAGAGAACATGAGCGAGAGTGCAAGATAGAGAGTCCTCGTTATTGAAGTATCTTTTGGATAAAACCTAACAGTGAATCAATCTTCTGGCTGATCCTTCAGATGAGACTGCAGCTGAGGAGGGCTTCTGCTAAAGAAACTGACAGAGATGGCTCAGATGCAATATTATGCCCTGACTAATGACAGAGTGAATAGGAGGCTAAAAGTAAGTGAGCCGTTCATCACTGCCTGATTTTTCTGAGTGTTTAGTGGTGTATGGCTATCAGATGGCGTTGACCTGGGCTGCTCTGCACACACTTAAATGTATATTTTCAAGCCACACATCTGTGTTCAAAGCCAGTGATCCGAAACCAAAGCAGAGTTAGTAAGGCACAAACGACACAGAAATTGCAGCGTTGCTTCTATCTTCCAGTCTTTTCACACCACACTTTGTATGAGGGGACTGCTGTCAATTTACAGCCTGAACACCCTGACAAAAGCCAAGAATTTTGTCAGATTTTTTTCGGCATTATCAGTCACCCTATTTCACAGCTGAGGTAGATGTAGTGAGCTAGTGTTCAGGTTGCAACTCAGTAGGCGGCTGCAGTCTCCATTAGTTTAGTTACACTCCACTCTCAGACTTACCAAGGGAGCAGAGAGCTCCTGCTCCTGGAGCCAGGAGACCCGTAACAAACCTTTCTGCAGAAAGGAGGTCAAAGTTTGGTTTCATAAAAAGCTATCTATCCACTTTTGTACCAATTATTATGCACATAAACCACCACTAAGATGCTTTGTTTCAGTCCAAACCCTTTTATCCAATATGCTTTTATCTCCACTCTATGCCCCAAAATGCTGCATTAATGCAATACGCTCACTGACCTTGTTCAGAATCTCTCTCCACTTTCATAACTCAATAATGAAAAAACTGATGTAAGACTCACAATTTAAAATTGGTAAATGTTTCCTCAAAATAAACCTGTCCTTCGACATTAGTGATTCAAATATTCCCCAGACTGCAGTTTAGATATCCATCTAAGAAATCGAAAACTCAATAAGCTTTTGTTCTACCTGGGCCTTTTGCTGGAACGTACAACTGGTGTTTTATTCAGACATTCATATGTTACATCTGCCCCTTAAAACCTGTCATTCTCAGTCTCCTATCTGTAACCTGCAGTGAGTCCATGCAGTGTTCATGTTTACTGTGGCACCTCTGGAAAGCAACAAGAAGTCCAATCTCTTCTCTGCTAACTTTACAAACCTGGAGCACTGGTAACAGAAGTGACATTTAATCCAACTAAAACTTAGAATGCAAGAACCTGACATTTTGTAAGAGGCTGAGAAAGAGGGTGAAAACAATGCTCACTAGTGCAAAGTCTCAAACGGTGGCATTAAAGCATGAATTTGCATCATAAGAGAACCACCCATAGCTCACTACTCCACTCTCAGCAAACCAGTCTGATTTAGAAGAGAGGGAGCACTCACACTCTCTACACAATAAATGCCAGCTTGTGGCAGGGATGGCAAAAAGAAAAGACATGGACTAAGAGTCAAAAAAATAAATCATTAAACAGATTAAATATGAACATCCAGGCAGCAAATCATAGAAATATGAAGCACAAAGCCATGCATGTGCCCACACGCATGCATGTAGAGTATATATTATGCATGTGTATGCACAGTGCACAGACACCCACACATACAGACAAAAGCAAACTGTTAAACAGAGTTATGCAATTCAATTTCATGTGACTTTTACAATTCCAACTGTATGCACTGGCAGCCTTGTGCCTTTAGATGGCAGCAGCTCCATAGTACTCCAACACCTTCTCACATGCGCTTCATTACCCCTGTTCAGCTAAGGAAGCAGTCTGTGATATGACAGATACTGTTTGTGCAGTACAGGATAGTATACACTATAATAAACATGGCCTGCACATTGCAGGAGCATGCTAGTTTAGAGAAAGAGGCTGTACCTATATGAGGTGAAGTTGTCGTAGGATCCCACAGTGTAGTGTCTGAACAGTCTCTTAGTGCGGTCCTCCCGAGTCTCTGTAAAACAGATTAAATACCTTTTCATCAATCCAGTACCTCCCACTTCTCTATTATCATTCCCCATTATATAGTGTGCTCACATCAAGGACTGAAAACATAAAGGCTAAAAAAAATGAATAAATGTTTTCACATTGGGTTGAAAACATTTATTGAAAGTGTCAATTATTCCTCTCGTCACTTCTTGTATGTATATGTAGGGCTGATTGTTATTAAGTATACTATTAATGTATACTGACTGATATATCAGTATATATATATATAAACTGATATCTAACTGAAGATACTGTATACAAACTGTGGAAAAATTAAACACTCCTGGTTTTGATTTACCTATATCAAGGCATTACAAGCATAGTTTGGTAAATAAAATTCAAATTTCACTCTGATTGCAATTACCCACACATCATCCTGGGCTGCAGTGTGTTGAAAGCAAGGTCAGCTACGTTTGCCAGTGTGTGGTGTTCTTGCAGCATTTTGTCACAGAATTGAGTAAATGAGCTGAATCTAGAAACTTCACAGGAATGTACTGCTTATGATTTAGGAGGATTTATATTTTGGATTAGATGCATTTCTGCTAGTGACTTTTGACAAACCCACAAAAATGTCAGCAAAAATGTTATTCAGTTAGCATAGTGACGAATTAAGCTACCACAGAGAAGCAATTATCATTAACATGCCTCATTTATCATAACCTACCAGAGTATAATTCCATATAATTGTTCCATGGCCATTTTTTGAGTTTGAAACAGTAAAATAATTGCAAAATTCTGCCTTTAGTGTTTCATTAAAAGCTGGCAAATGCACTAGAATGGTGTTGAGCTCAATTAATATAGTGTGCCTTTGCACAGTATCTGTGTGTGTGGTTTCTGTCAGCATGGGGGTGGATTTATCCTTTGGGAGTGCTGATAGAGATCAATGCCCTCTCCCCATCCCAATAATACACACTGCATCCCCACTAAACAGCAATCTGCTACTATACACCCCAAGAGCCTTTCAGGCGACACAGAAACTCTTAATTGGGCAAAGCTGTGAGAGCAGAGGGGCATCCTGGTGGTGCCAGGAGTCTGGCTTGTAACTTTGGTCACATGACCCCCCGCCCCCACCCCCCTTCTCTGTTTCCTGTCACATTTTCCTGTCTGCTATCTAATAAAGGCAATACTTCAAGCTGTTTCAGATATCCCGTATATGTGTGTATGAGAAAGAAAGAAAGATGTAAAGAGCGAAAAGGGAAAGAGATCAAAGTAAGTGAGCAGGCATGAAGTGGCTGGCATCCTCAGATCCACTTTCGCCTGTCCATCTGACTGCGCGTGTGAGTGACAGACTGTCAGCTTAAGCTCTGATAACTACATCCACTGACACTTGGTGACACACCAGAAGGGCAAAATAAATAAAAAAGGACTTGCTGTTTCAAATTCTTGATATTTTGCTTAACTCTGAACCATCATCCTCTACTCTTCCTCTCTCACCTGCCTCCTCATTTTCTTCATTTGCCTTTCTATTATAATCTTGTTTGCCTGTGCTGTGTTCTTCGTCCTCCAAGAGCATTGCTCTGTGAATTGCAATCTCTTTGATTCTTATACGTTAATTTGTTTCAGCGTGACGTGTATCTTTCCTCCACCCGCACTACACATGCCCCACTCACAGGATGGAAGCTGTTTTAATGAAAGCACGATACATTACAAAAAAAAAAGCTCTGCTGACAGTATTTGATAACTAGAAATGGTAGTGATAAAGATTTGTGATAAAGATCTTTAAGATTTTGGGAAACTAATTTCACATTCTGGAGACAATTGATTGCTAATTGACAGATTAATGAATAATCATTAAAATAATGCGCTCAGCTTTGTTTTGAACAGTGAAGACTGTAAGCAAACTGGTTCACATCCACAGTGTGTTAAACACACTTGTTTTACTCGCTTTGGTTTCTCTGCTGGGCTCCTGTTTTATTTCCAAACTGTGACACGTTTCCATTTGTAATTCAAAGTTTTCACATTTGTTTTAAAAACGATATTTAAAATCTACTGGGAACAAGAAACATTTATTTCTATAGTTTTTTCAAGGTATCCTTTCAAGGTATCCCGAGGTATCCTTTCAAGCACTTTCAAGGTATCCTTTCAAGGTATCCCAAGCACTTTCAAGGTATGCCAAGGTATCCTTTCAAGCACTTTCAAGGTATCCTTTCAAGGTATCCCAAGCACTTTCAAGG